>JASDQU011103972.1:6089-36299 GCA_032191745.1 Picea mariana | reverse complement strand
TCTCTTCATATGTCATTACATTGCTTGAACCCCATTATAAAGTGCTACCATCACCTAATAAAATTCTAGAGGAGGAATCTTCTAGAAGTAGAACCTTCTAAGAAGTCCTCTTACATTTATTATATCTAACTACTCATTTATTATATCTAACTACCCATTTATTATATCTAAATACCATAGTGGGCCTTATTTAATAATATAGTGGACCTAGTCCACCTTACATTGAATGGCCTCCACTATTATCACTATGGGCCCTCTGGCCCCCCCCACTACCTCTCTAGCTACCTTACATTCCATTCCTCTTATGAAAGCATTGTCCTCAACGCTTGATGTACAACCATATACTAGGGTCCCATGGATAAGTGTGGACCATAGTGCTAAAGTAGACTAG
The DNA here is from genome assembly GCA_032191745.1 of Picea mariana. Classification (NCBI taxonomy): domain Eukaryota; kingdom Viridiplantae; phylum Streptophyta; class Pinopsida; order Pinales; family Pinaceae; genus Picea; species Picea mariana. The sequence goes on along the minus strand of JASDQU011103972.1, from coordinate 35,908 downwards.
AGAACCAAGGTCCCATTGAGAAATGGTAGCCACCATGCTGAAGTAGTCCAAGTGCCATTGTAAACGAGGGTACCATGTCCAATTGCTCATGTGAACCCAACATGGAAGATATCAACACCCAATAATCAACTAAAAATTATGCTCCCAATACTGACACCTATCATGTGGATCCAAATAAGAATATCCATCCACATAGTAGGAGATGATCAAAGATAAATCTGGAAGGAAAAATACCATTGTACAATATGCAGGCTAGATGTTGGTAACAAGTTCTTGATGTGGGACATTGATGTTCACTACAGAAGGTGGAGTAGAGTCATCAAATAAAATATGGAAGTGGTTGTCATCCCAGAAACGACAACTATCCATATACCAATCATCGCAATCGGCCTCAAAATCATACCAAACATATATTTCTTGATTATATTCATCCCTGAGGTCTGCCATAAGAAATCTCTCCTGCATGTTATCCAATGAATCTTGAATACTACGAAAACTATCCTTGAGGTCATCTCCAATGGCATCCAATTTGTCATTCAATGTGTCATACAATTGGGATTTGAATTCTTCAAGAATTCATTTGAGGGTTTGAGAGGAAATAGACATCTGATCACCCTATGAACTCTTCGGTCCTGTAGTCGTCATGAAAAACCCAAAAAATAGAACAATAAAGTATTGCAGAAAATTGTGGCGTTTTCCGGAAAAACCTTGAAAAACTGTTGAATTTAAAATGCCCATAACTTCACTTCCTGGACTCAGTTTTGGTTGATTTGTTTTTTGAAATTGGGTGAAATTGTGAGAGGAAATTATATCTCTAATTTTTTTGGGTGAATTCGACCTCCAGATGCTATAGAAATAAAAACAAACCGCGCCACGGTCCGTGGAAAAAACCGTGAAAATTGCAGATTTTAAAACTTCAATATCTTGACTTCCTGGACTCCGTTTTAGAAGATTGTTTTTTAAAATTGGGTGTTTTTTTGAGAGAAACTCAGATATACAACCTATTTCTGCAAAATTTTCACAGTAATATGCCAAAAATTTCTAGAATGTCATGGCCCTCTTTTTTCTTCTCCAAAAAAAATATCTGCAAAAATAAAAAAAATTTGCCCACAATGTCTGCTAAGGAAAGTGCTCTAATACCACTTGTTAAGAACCTGAATAGATATACAAATATAATCACCACAAACACTGAATACATAATAGATCCACAAACCAAGATAGAAGAAACCACACTTTATTATTACCAAACCCTTGAGGTAGGGCAACACCATACAATGGATCCTATTATGGAAGGGATCCTCTCCTGTTCACTTGCCTCTTCGAGGGGGCAGCCTCCTAAAGAGCTTCAACTCGAAATACAATGCTTCTCTTCATATCCCATTACATTGCTTGAACCCCTTTATATAGTGTTACCATCACCTAATAACATTCTAGAGGAGGAATCTTATAGAAGTATAACCTTCTAAGAAGTTCTCTTACATTTATTATATCTAACTACCATAGTGGGCCTTATTTAATAATATAGTGGACCTAGTCCACCTTACATTGAATCGCCTCCACCATTATCACTATGGGCCCTCTAGGCCCCCCCACTACCTCTCTATCTACCTTACAAAATTCCTCCATGGGTCAAGGTGTCAAGACGCAGAGGCAAAGTGATACAAGGCTTGCGTAGAAGGCATGCTTCAAAGGTTCAATTGAAAGAAACATGGAGCCGCAAATAGGCCAATGACGCAGAGATGAAAATGCGACTAATAAGACACAATGAAAACCCCCTTCAATGTAATTTTAATGAGCCCAAATAAGGTAAGATTGATAGCTTTTCATGTTTAGAGAGTCTGAAAAAGCATAAAAGAAGACTCCACTAGGGTACTTTTTTCGAAGGTAGTTTAGTCAGTTTGAAAAAGGGGTAAACTAGCACCGAAAATATGTCTATTAAAAACCATTTTAATGAGTGTGACAATGACAAGATCACTTGGAAATATTTTCAATTTAAGGAGTCTGAAAAGAGCTTAACTATGGACTCACAACCTTTTTCTAGATTTAATCTCGTTATCCTGAAAAAATATAAAATTTACTTAGGAGAACTCTCCCGGCGAGACGAATCTCCCAAGGTGTACCTTTTTCCTCCTTAATCTATAGGCCAGAAAAAGGGGTACACTTGTTGGCCCTTGACCAAGTTTTGAGGATCCTTGTTCAGGTTTGACCTACTTTTGGCACTTCGATAGGCTGTCAAAGGCGGAGCCCAAGTCAAAGCAGAGATCGTGGTATCTCAGCCCCTTTTTAGGTAATTTTGGGTTTTGGGCTTATGTAACGGGTATGGGGATGTTGGCCCATGGTTTTACCCATGTTTAGACCTCTTTTGTAATGTATAAATAGAAATTTAGGCGATGTAAGTAAGTGTGTGTACGTTTTCTAAGTGCAAAGGCACAAGTGTGTGATACCAAGTGCTAAGTGCAAGTGATAGTGTACATGTTATGTGCATGTTGTGTGAGACTTGCAAGGACAAGTGCAAGTGACTATAAGAGATTGAATAGAATCTTTGTGTGGTAACCTAGCTCGGGGAAGGAGGGTCTGGCAAGGTGCATGCAGATCTCCTGTCCTATGTGGACTGGGTTCTTGTGGCTCTGTGCATGTAGCTGATTGACCATAGATAATAACAGAGAAGAAGAGTTGGTGGGAATAGCCCTAAGCTAGGGGTGAACCACATATATCTTGTGTTTCTTTGCTTTGTGTGATTTATTGATTTGTTTATGTGTTTACTTGCTTAAGTTCTTTGATAGAGATGAATGATAGATAGATCTGTTAATGCTTTGTGCTTAGTAATGTTAATGAATGATAGATATGATCTATTTCTACATGTTTAGTGGTTAGATGTATTAGATCTTGTTAAATACTGCGCTTCTCTGTAACTAGGGTTTCGACCTACGATGTTAATAAGGGTTAAATATTGATGAATGTTAACTACTAAGTTCTCTGTTAAGTGTTGTAATCACAGATCAGTGTCCCATCTAACGTTGCAGACATCTGAGTCCTGCAACCACACCTGCCTCACCTCGGGTGAGACTTCATTTGCCTCACAGGTGTTGCCGAAAGAGTCGGTAGTTAGGGTTTTGTTGGTGCGTTGTTGTAGTGTTGAACTCTGAGTCTTCCCCTGTGCCAACAACACTCATGCTAGTAGATCTGTTTTTTGGACCAATTTAACAAGTGTGAAAGAACAAGTTCACTCAACGATATTTTCAATTTTAAGGAGTCTGAAAAGAGCTTAGTTATGGACTTCATAGGAGATGTTCTTCTGGACCAGTTTAACGAGTGTAAAAGAACCAGGTCACTCGACGATCTTTTCAATTTTAGGGAGTCTGAAAAGAGCTTAACTATGGACTCTGTGAGGGTTCCTTTTTCATAAATTTAGTCCCTCAGGCCTGAAAAAGGGTTAAACGTATACATGAGAATACTCTTCTAGTGAACTGAAGTTCCTGGAGTATACCTTTATTCGTACAATTGACCATCCGGACTGAAAAAGGGGTAAAATTCCATCAGATAGATGAGCCTTCATGTTTGAGTTTGGCAAGCGTGAACGAAAACAAGATCGCTCGACAATATTTTCATGTTTAGAAAAGGGATTAAAGAAGACTCCAGGAGGATACTTTTCTCAAGTAATCTCGACGAGATCACTTGTACCAAGAGGGGGAAGAAAGGGCTCCCATGCCCCCATTGGATAAACCAAAGGATCAATTATTGATACCAAGTCTCGAGAAGGCAAACATGATTGCACAGGTTCCTGCTCAGAATAAAAAACTAAGGATAAGACGCCAAATAATTAACCCATGGCGGCATAGAGTCTACATGAACACTAGGAACATATAAAGGGGCAGCATGAACTAACGCCGAATTAGGATGGTGATTATCACATGCCACTTGGTCAATATTTACAATGCTTCCATTATTAGGGAAATGCATCACCCGGAAGAGCGTAGACACCACATTGTTCATAGCATATACATAATCACACCCAAGAAGCATATTGAAATCTAACGGGCGTTGCACCACTATAACATCGACAAGGACAATATTCCCACCTAACAATATAAGCAACTGAGGAAGAACCCCCAAATATTCACTAGGACGTTTGTCAAAAGCCAATAGCTCATGTGAAGCAGACACAAGCTCGGGAGATCCCAAGACTTTCCAAACTGAGGAGGATAAAATACTTGCAGAGGCTCCTTTATCCACAATACATCGATAAATGTCTATTGAATTAATTTCAAACCTTATTTGAAAAGGTGTAGAAGAAAGAAGACGAGGCTCAACAAGGTCATTCCAATCAAGGGAAGCCATCCTAGGGCTTGGAGGGGGTGTGCTTGAAACTAGCGGAATGCCCCCTTGTTTTGAAAGTACTAAACTAGAAATGCTAAAAGCATAGTCGGTATACACATAACTCTCCAAGAGAAGAGTGGGATCAGATGAAGATTGCATCGACATGACCACTTTGGTAGACTTGACACTCTCCAAGAGAAGATCGGGATCAACTGAATAATGCATCAGCGTGACCACTTTCTCAACCACTGGCTGAATAGGCTACGAGACAACATGGTCTACAGGCACATCACCCCCCAAAAGAGGAGTGGGATCAACCGAAGACTATATTGGTGTGACCACTTCATCAACCAAAGGTTGAATAGGATGCCAGGAAACCTCAGAAGACTCAGAATCAAAAGAGCTTGCAGACAAAGACCACAATCTTTATACCTTTGGAATTCCAAGACACAAATGAGTAAGGTGATCTCCCTTGCAAAGATTACAAGGGAACTTAGGCTTACGTCCTATCCGTCTAGGTTTCTCAACAAAATCAATACCCCTAGAATGACTAGCAGTGGTTGGTTTCTTGTCCCCAACTTGATTAGCAGAGGTTGTGAACATATCACTAACATGACTTGCAGAGGTTGGTGATTGTTCAATAACATGACTCGTAGAGGGTACAGACCTATTTCCAATATGACTAGTAGTGACTGGACTTTTTTCCCCAGCATGACTTGCAGAAGCTGGGTGTTGGTCTTCAACATGACTTGCAGAGGTTGACGACCTATCTCCAACATGACTCTCATAGGTTGGTGATTTCTTCTTCCTATTCTTCCTCTGTCTACTTTGTTTAGACTTACGGTTACTAGTAACTGTACTTTCACTAGAGGCGGGAGAAGGAGGAGGAGAAGACTTTGTTGACGAATGAACATCAAGATTATGCCCATGACATAAAGTTCTTAACTGAGAAGCATCAAGAGCATTCAGGACATTTCGAATGGTACCCAACCAAACTGGTAATCCCACATTCAACCCGAGAATGTACAAAGTGGCCATCAAAAGGACACCAACATTTCCAAAGAAACGAAAAGCAAAAGAATCCCCTTGCCAAGGGGTTCCTTGGTTGGTATCTTCGGGAATGTTAGCCATGAAGATATTTTACATAGGTTCTCCCCTTGCATTATCGCTCAAGTCTGTAAGAGTCTCGCACATTGACTCCAACAAACCAACGTTATAAAAACAATGCCTATTGAGAGGTGGCTCCACGTTTCTAAGCGAAAGACCAAAAAGTCCTCACAACCAGCAGAGTGGGTGGTCTACCACCTTAGGTCAAAGACCCAAAGAAATGACTGACTAACTCACTATGGAAAACTAGGGAGCACAGAGCACACACTAAAAATTCCTAAAGGGAAATCAAGCAGTCCACTATCCAATAGGAAGAACAATTACGCCAACCAACACTAGAGAAACTTACCGTTGCAAGTCCAACTCGAACACGGAAGCACCCTCTGGGTATAATATGCAAAGTGTGACCCGAAATCTGCCCTAGGTACCACAGTATAACCCCACAGTCACCTACGTAAGTCCCTAGAATAAAGGCAACTAATTTTCCATCTCGTGAATAGTCACTAGGTGGGTACAGTCGATAGTCGAGTGAACCCTAATGAGCAGGATAACAAGTCCAAAACCTACTGAGGGCATCAAAAGAAAGTGGTCTGGAAGACAATTGAGGATCTCAAACAGATTCAAGGTCCATGAAGCTTCGTAGGCAAATGCGAGCGACAGTATTCCCACGACAGATCCTCAATATGCGTTCCCCACTACGTTTAGTCCGGCTTTGGAGGGGTTATCTCCGCTGCCTTTCCTCACACGACCTTGTGTTTAGCCCTTGTGTTAGAGGGAGGTCTCAGATAAATTTCATGTCACTGGACTTTAAAACTCCCTATCTCTAACTCTGATGTCTGTTTAAAACCCTTGCAGAGTTTCCTCTCCAACCTAATTCAAGGCTCTATCCTAAACTAGTTGATTGACCCTACAAACATAAAGTCTAGTTGATTTTAATTAGCGTTTATTTTAAATGGATTGTTTTAACTCAAGGAAATGAAAGTGAAACTAGTGATGTGTATGGGAGACAAAGAAGGAGAAATAAATGAAAATTGAAAGAAAAATTACTTCTAGTTAACAATAAAGATTTGCAACTAACTCTTTAACCAACTTTTAAGCAGTCAATAAAGAACTTAAGAAAATAATTGTTTTTCCTAACAAGCAAAATAACCAACCCAACTACTTAACCAAACAAAGAAATAAAATATTTTTCCATATTTTTTTTTTATGCTTCAAACAAGAAACTTGAAATAACTTATTTTTCTTTTTCTTTAAAGCAAGCGAAAGAGGAAAAAGTGAAAAACAAGACAAGACTGAAAACTAACCTCTAGCTCACTACGGATTGCAGGGAGTCACTAAAGACACCAAACAAGTTGATCAACAACTCAAATAATCGCATAAAACCCTTTTGAAATTAAACACAAGAAATCTTTAAAAAGATAAGAAAACTGACATCCAACCCAGGCTTCGACTGTAAAAATAGAGGCACTGTACTTAATCAAGAAACCCTGAGAAGTAAAACTTCAATCATTGAAGAGGTTGACTGCCTCTTCTTAAAGAAAAACTTTATTGACATAGGCATGCTACTAATTCTTAAGCAATCTGCGTATGTAAGCAGGCTATCTATAAATCAGGGCATGTATGTACGCGTGCTGACCCACAACAGGCCGCATACACCTCTGTACTTCTTGAAAAAAAAGTAAAACAGGCAGACTGACAGGGTAGGGAGAAACTAGTATGGTACCAAGAGGTGACCAGAATCCATTAAAGACTTAGCAGACTCAAAAATAAACTCAAAAGGTATAAAACCAATAAAATACCCAAAAAATCCCCTAAAACCCTAGAGGCTTCCCCAGTATGGTCGTCGGTTCTGCTAGTAGGGAAAACCCCCCATTGGACTACACTAGGGTTTAGAATGTAGGCAGATCGCAACTGTCTAAAAGTCTCCTACTTTTATAACTACCATGAACATACCCCAAACTCATACATGAAAGATAAAGTGAGAAGGATCAGGTAACTATACCTTTTACTACGCGTTCGGTGTCGATCCTCTCACACTTGATAGCTCCGCTGAGTGCAAGCTTCCTCCCAAGGATGACCTACATTCACAAATAGATAAACAGGAAACTACAAACATGCATATCATATATAAATAATGGGTTAGATGTTAGAATAAGGAATAAATCAAATACAAACATTTGACACATCATATTTTAGGACAGGAAAAGTATTTCTTTTATTGATATCACAATGTTTACTTACAAAAAGGTCAGCGACTGCTCTCTGAACCTGGTCTAGGATCCTCTTCACCAAGCTCCAACTATGCCTCCACGTATATTTATCCTCTCAAACTTCTTCTAGGGAAATGGAATGGGCTTATGATGGAGGAAAAAGGAATAAATGGGAAATTCTGAGGCAAATCTCACAAGGTGGCTGCAATTTCTTGGGGCAATGAGGGGATGTGAAACGTGTAGAGTTTCACTGTTCTTATGCTTGGCTTAGGAATGAGACCCAAACACCTCCTTTTATATGAAAACAATATGGTTATTCAATTGGGTGATGGGAAATAGGCAGTGGATCAGTTGGGAAACTACCCAATAGCTCGTAATCTTAACGAATTCCTTGCAACTTTTTAATTTTTGCAACTTTTGCGAGTATACATGGGTTGTAGTGGTGAAGCTAGTGTATGTACGTGGGTTGTAGTGGTGCAACAAGCGTACACACGTGGGAAGTAATGGAGCAGGGCATGCACATATTCAAAAATAGTGTTTTTAAGAAGAGCAACTCAGTGATGGCTTGGAAAACATAGCAAGTAAGAGGGCCTTATGCCAGGTATGCATGTGTAGAGTAATTTAGGGTTATAACACCTTGAAAAAGATTTGTAATGTGAACATAGATGATTGGGATTTAAAAATACCAGTAGTATTATGGGCATAGCAGAATACATGAAAGAAGTTGATAGGACAAAAACCATTCAGATTGGTATATGGACAAGAAGAAATGGTGCCTTTAGAATTTTTGGAACCCAGTCTACGTGTTGTAGAAATTACAAAGATGACAGAAAGGGGTGCAATACAATAAAGGTTAAGTCAACTTATGGAAATGGAAGAAGATGGGATTTTGGCAGGATTCCACCAAGAGTTGCAGAAAGAAAGGGACAAATCCTTTCATGACAGACACATAAAGAAGAAGAACCTTAAGGAGGGAGATCTAGTTCTCCTCTATGACAACAAATTTTTGCAACATACTGCTAAGTTCAGAATGCATTGATTAAGGTCAGAATGCATTGATTAAGGTCATATGAAGTGAAGTATGTAACAAATGGAGGCTTTGTGCATCTAAAGGACTTGACAGGAAAAAAAATGTAGGTTCTGGTGAATGTTAGTCGACTGAAACTGTATAGGGACAATCGACCTACTAACTCTCAGTAGAAGCAACATAGTAAGGAATCCATGTGTATAGTGTACTATAGTAGAAATTAGGAAGAAAAATTACAAAAATACATAAAATGCAGAAAAATACAAAAAGAGGAGTAAGTTGGTTGAATGGAATAAAATTGGAAAAAGTCGCGCATAGAAGATAGAAAAACCAGTGCAACAAGAAGTAAAAGTTACCACGCACAGGAAAATTGGACACTGCACAAATGACTAGAAAAAGTGAAAAATCAGACAAAACATTAATGATCGGGTCTGTAAAAAGGGAAACACACTGGCAAGTTCGACACTTAGTGATTTTTGAGTGAATAGAGAGTTGAAGTGAGAAAACTAGGAGAAACCATGTGAGGAAGATAGAAATTGAACACTAAGCATACAATATGACACTCTCAAAATGTGGTGCCCTGGGGTTAGGGTTAATTGATATGTTAGGGTTACTCGACAATCCAAAAGAAGGAAGGAAAGAATGACAGAGTCTAAGGATGTTGTAGAATTGTAATACGTCACAACCTCGGCAATAGAGTGGATCAACCCGACCAAGGTAGAGGAGGAAACATCGACAGTTGCACACGTAGAAATGGGTCAAAGCTGAGAAAGGAAGCCATCGACCAAGAAAGGAAGGCACCGGATGCAGTAGATATCACACTACCTTACATCCCAAATGTCATGGTCACAGTGGAAGATATGCTAGGGAAAGTGTCGAACCTGACATATGCCAATGACAATGTTAAATACGTGGCGAAGTTTCCAAACCTTGATCAAGAAACTTATTTGGAGGACAGGGGGGAGATAGGACCCCTAAAAAAACCCATCTTGGAGCCCGCACAATGGATTACAGGGATATATAATTTGGGTATCATGAACCTACTATATATACCACATTTCAGGCATGGTGATAATGTGGGACTTTGTGACAAACAACTCTTGGATAGGGTACATGGAGGTATCATGTGGATTGATAGAATGGTCCCAGTTGATGTTGATTTGATTTCCAAGATTACAGGGTTTCCCACTAGTGGCGCACAACCCGAAGAGTACCTAGAGAATAAAGCACAAGAAAATGTAATTCCATAGATAGTGAAAGCCCAGTTTGGAAAAAACATGGGGAACCTGGCTATAGTCATAAAATACATCAACTACTTCATGACGAGGTTCTCCATCAAGATAATGGCTTGCAAATTTTTGAAGAAGTGAAGAAAGGAGGAGGCCCCCGGAGGAGTCTGTTGGGATCCCTACATAATTTTTGCCTTTTAAAGTGACAAATGACAATTCTTGTAGTTGCCAGTACCTCCTTTTGTAAATATTGCTATTTGAAGGTGACTATTCGGTTGTAAAAATGATGTTTTAATTGTTCCTATTTATTTTTATCTTGTGTTTCCATGCTTCATTCATGCCTGAAAGCATGAATGAAGCATTAAAACTAAAAATCAAAATGCTATTATATCCAAGGCTTGGTCTTTATGTAGGGTCAATGTTCTTTCAACTATTTGAGTGAATGTTGTTTTGTTTTGGAGCTTATCACATATCGATAAAACATTTGTCTTGAGCTGTTCCTGCAATACAAGCCATATCTTGAGTACCTTGTAAATACATCAAGAACATATTAGCATTAAAACTACAAGCTTCTTCATTTCTTGATAGATCATGATTTGATCTTAAAATCCTTTGATTGGTATTTTAATTGTTGGGTTGCATCCTCTCCTAACCTTAGAATATCAAAGTTCCCATTACATATGATGAGATTCAAAATCGGTCGTACCCTGTACTTTGTTTGAAGTGGCATTTTGAATCGACAGATCCATCATTCCAAGCTAAAGTCTTGGGTTTCGTTCTGTACTCTAAACAGTCATTACCAGAAATGCCCAAATTTCATGACTGAAACCCCCATTGCTTATGTTTTGGTTGCCCTAGCGTGTTCCTAGTTTTGTTTCTATTGTTTTAGCTCGGACTTACCTCCTACCACTTCCATCTAAACCCACAGTTAGTCTGAATCACTCTTGTTACAGTCTGTTCAATCCCATTTTTTCCTGTCAGAGACACGTTTTTACGGGAGCATTTCTGAGCAAACCGTGACAATTTAGATCAAACCCTTTAAAACCCAAAACCGAAATGGTCCCATTTACCTTCATCATGGGCATATTCTTTATAAACATTTTCATTTCATAGGTATGTTTCTTTTTTTGGATAGCATTTTCTTAGAAAATCTGTTGCGTTTGAGTTTTCTTTATTTTTCATTTCCTCTCTATGGATTTGAAGATCTGTAGAAAATTGTCGAGTTCTTTCATAGACAGAGGTTAAACCTTTCTATCAAATACCTCTGTAACAATCCACATGAATACCATCCTTCCACTAAACTAAAATATGTTCCTATGCAAAACCCTTCGAGAAAAGCCTCGATATAATTTCATACCCAGGAAATTGAAAAAGGAGGTAGTGGATGTATTCAAAGAGAAGGTTCCTCTTGGTGCTACTATTGAGCCATTTCGGGATATTGTTGACAAACCAACTGGTAAGAAAAATCCAAAGAATAAGAAATAGGGTAACTCAGAGTTGATTTTTATAAACAAAAGGATTAAGAAGTTTAAATAAAATGATCACTAAAACTCTCAATGAATTTCACCATCATAGATTCAGATGTATCAGGTGCCTCTTAGTCAAATTGCAGAGATAGTAAATAGTTGTTTTTGTTTTTGATTTAATTCTGATTTGAAAATAAAATAAATTAGATTTTATTTTTTGCTTTTGATTTTTTTTCTATGATAGCTAGCTACAGGAACCTGTAGCTTATCTTTTTTTTTTTTAAATTAATTTGAATTCAAGTCAATTCTCATGTAAAAGTTTGGAAAATATTAGTTAAATAAATATCTAATTTCTTCATTTCATTTTCTTTCAGGATATGATGTATCTTGTGGTGATCTCATAAGTTGGATCATTTCTAGACTTAGTTAATTAGTCATTTCCTCTTGGTTTATTTTGTAAATCACAACAAAAACTTTCATAATTGTGAATATTCAATTTGATATTGAGTGGCTTTGGACCCTCTATTTTTGTAACTTGTAGATCCTTTTGAGATCTCATCCTATCTTACAAGATATGATGTTTAGCTTGTAAGAACTCTTTAAATACTTAATATTTTTTGTAATGAAGGCATCTTAGCCTGGGCTGAAGGTGGACGATTAATTTATGAACTTGAATGGAACAACAATTTTCATTTTAGCTTTAGCTTCCTATAAATGGTGTTTTCATTTATACTTTGTTTATCTTGATAAACTAATAGTTTTTGATAGCTTTAAACTTCACAATCTGTTATGTTTTTGGGATAATTATTTTATAAATATCGTCCATATTTGATGCTTCAGATATTAAATAGAGTGATCATTTATTCAGCTCAAATGACAGGATTTCTCTTTAATTTTTAGTTGAATGATTAAATGCAACGTTGTTACAATTAGATTTATCTCAATGTAATTGCTTGCAATCATAAGATCACGACAACTATTTGTATCATTCATTTTGTTATTAAAACTCAATTGCCAACACATTGTTCTGCATTTATTCAGAACTGTTTTAAGGTTCATTGCAGGTTTCCCTCCTGGACAAGGTGGTTGGATGTTCGCTAATCGTACAGATGTTTGGATGCATATTGATTAACTCACTGACAGGTTAGCTCATTTATGTTTTTCTGTCGTTTATTCATCACTGGAACTCGAATATATGGTCTGGATTTTGACTATCCACATATTTCCATTTCATAGTATTTTTCCTTATTGGTTTAGATTGATAAAGAAAAAACAAAAAAATATCTTATGTGTTTTCTTTATCTGCTTTTTCAAAGCAGTCATTTTTTCACATTGAGTTTTGTAAGTTTAGATTAAAACTTGTAGTGTGTATATCATGTACATAAATAAGATAAGTAAATATGTTATTTAAATATATCTACAATAGTTATGGCACACGTATGTACATATATATATGGAAATTAGAAATTAGTTAGTTATTTCATTCTTTTTATTTGTTTCTTTAGGATTTTTAGTTTGGCTAACGGAGCCATTAAACCCGCCAGAACGAGTTACACCAAATGGCTTGGGTTATTTGGACAACTCCGGACCGGACTCGTTCTTCTAGTTGACGGACGATCATTTTTGCCCTCCAACAAACAATGCTAGAAGGAGGGTCGACTGACAAGCTGGCCTTGTAGGATCCTTTATTTCGAATGTATTTAATTTCCCCATGGCTCCCTAAATTACTGTGTTGGAACATGCTTTCCACTTCTCATTACCTAATGTTCCCAAAAAGACAGTCTCTCACTTGTCCAAACTCACCTTTGATGGTGGGGACAATGTATCTGCCAAAGACCACCTTAACAAGTTTTGGTGCAAATGCATCAAACATGAGATTTCTGATTTAAAAGTTTTGTGCAGATTGTTTGCTTTTAGTTTTAGGGGTCGGATTAAACATTGGTTTGAGTCTTTTCCAGCACATCACATTTTTGATTGGTGTCAATTTGTGGATGAATTTTTAGATGCTTTTTAAATCTATGATTACAATCAATTATGTGAAGAATTTTAGACTTTGACAATCAATAGCGAATCATCTTCAGAAGACTTTTCAACAAGAATCCATCACGTTCTGTGTAAATTTAATCTCGATGACATGTCATTTGTATTAAATATCCTCTATGATGCTTGCATCCCTTTCATCCAGTCATATTCAATCATGAATGATGAACCAATTACAAATCCTATCACTCAATTGCAAGAAAAATTTTGTTCACGAGATGAGAAGAATCCATCCGAAAATTTTGAACAAGCAAGGGAGATAGAATCTATCGACAAGGTTCTCACTGACAACCAAAATATTTTTTCCTCTGAATCATTGTATTTTCAGTCTTCGACCATCGTGGAAGAAGATTCATTTCTGGTTCAAGGTGAATTTCCTCATTCTTGTAACTCATGCTCTAATCAATATTTAAATTCAGTTATTGAAGAATACTTAGATGACGAAAATCATCTTAAACATTCTAACACTCCTATGAAATTGATTAGAGACGAAGATATGCAATTGGAAGGAGAAACCTTAAACTTTCATCCTCAAATCGCACCTTATCAACATGAAAGATCAGATGTTTTTCATGAAAGTTTTGAATTATCTATCATACGACAGGTAAACCTAGATGATCATATTATGTTGAAGAATTTATCACCAAAACTTAGTGAAAGTTTTGAAGAAAGTGAAGAGAAATGTCTTGAGAATACCATTGTTAAATATCATAACTCAAGAGATTCTTTTCATGTGCTTATTTATGATTCCTTTTACTCTTTATATCCTGATCTCTTCTTAGATTCTGGTGGACTCGATACTTTGCCCACAACATCCTACCCTTTTCCGCCACAATCATATCCTTTCAATAGACCAAGATTTGGTGAAATTAATTCCAACCATAACATTTATAAAGTCGTATTTGACGCTCTTTCACTTTTATCATTCACATGGGAAAAATACATGTTGCGAGATGGTTTTACACAGTTTATTTTCAAAAAAGACAATGCACTCTTTCTTATGGAGATCAAACATTCTACGCTGCATATTCGTTCTTTGATAAGCTCGAATTTTAATGTTTATGATTCACATTTTAAAACGATCAATCTCATAAAAGGAAGCGTTCAAATCAACGATCTAATTGATGTCATGAATCCTCTTATGACGTGTTCCTCGTTGATATATCCATTTCGTCAAAGTCATAGTTTGCATCCTAATTTTTATGACAGGATCTTAGAATGTATTGAAGGTTCATACATAAAAAATATTCATAATAAAGATAAAGTTGTTCTTGCCTTATTTCTACCTAAATATTTTGGAAGTAAGCATGACATGATTTTTTTTTATCCTCCATGTGAAGAAATTATTGAACACTTGGAAAATTGTCAGGATGTTGGGACATTTCAGCTTTGGCTGATGGTTATGTTAGGTCTCCATAATCTTGACAAGTTTTCTAAAATCACTTACACTCATCCATGCCATTATGACCCTTATCACGACAAGATTGAAAAATGGTTGGAATATTCATACATCAAAAAATTTCAAGGGAATGGTAAGATCATCCTTGCTTTGTTTTTAAATGATGATTATGAAGGTAAGTATGATATATTTCTGTCATTTTTTGATATACTACCATTTGTTTTAGTAATATTTGATGTTGTTTCCATTACAGGATTGGAGTTACTCTAATGGCTACATTGGAAGCATGACTTCATGTAGTATTCTGATTTGTTTGGTAGTTAGAGTAGGTTTAGGAGTAGGTTTTCTTTTAGTTTTATTTCTCATTGTTTCTCTTTGTAATAATGAAATCACGAACACAAGTGGGCGCACCAAGAGAACCATAATATGATTGTTTTCAAGGAAGTCCTCTTGATCCTTTTATCTCTGCATTTCGTTGAACATTTCTTTTCAAAGCCGCAATATTATTATGAAAATTTTAAATGGAAAGTAAAGAGATACATAAATCTGAACTGTAAATTCAACCCTGACCCAAAGTACCATGAGTAGGAATGCATTCACATCAATGAGGATTTTTCTATGTTCTTTCAATCTCCCAAGAGATATTTTGCGTGATGTTTTCAAGCCCACCTTTTCTACATATTTTTCTGTTTTGATTTATTTTTATTTTCTGATTTTGGTTTGTTTTTTTTTGTTTGTTTTTTTTGCTGATTTTTGGTTAAACTTATGTCTGTGTCAGCTTTTAGTTCATGGAGGGGAACCAAAATGCATCATTATGAAGCAACTGTTAAGGTCCTCTCAAGAGCATCAATTATGTGAATTGCTGAAACAAAGACTAGCTAAAGAAAAATTTTGTTTGAAACAGATTTCCTGGTGTCGCTTTATAATTATGAGCAGACACAACCATCTTTAAAGATTTTTACGTTGTTCCTGCTTTTAAAGAAAGAAAATCAAGTATGTCTTTCTATCCTTGAAAAATTAATTTCATCAAAAAACTAATTTTCAGATCATAATAAAGGTTACCAAGCAAAAAATAAAAGGCTGGAAAATGTCAAGTGTTCTGAAAACTGAAATTTTCAGCATCACCCCTCTCTTCTGAATATCTTTAAATTTATATCAGATTGTAAATAATTTCTTGAGAGTTGTGGGAAGTGTTTGTAAACCCACCGAGATACTGAACAAGTCTGCTAGCAGTGGGTAAATCCATGCATGATGCCAAGACAACTTTGTTGGGGTACCGAATAGGCCCACTGGCAGTGAAGCAATGTCAGGTTCAAGAAAATTGCCAGGTATAAATTTTGATATTGGTCATAAGTATCCTTTATTTTGAAACTAAAATTTCTTGGAAAAGATAGAGGTGTCAGAGTGGTTTAATTGACATCCCTGACGAGGCTATGGATGCCTGCTGGAAGCAGTGGCCCTATCAACAGTATTGGAGCCATTGACTTGAACATTGTTGCTCTTGTAATTAAAATTTGTCACCGGATTTCATTTGAACATGAAGATATCTGAAACTGGACTGTGTAATGATTGTTGAGATGCTTGATGTCCTTCAATTTTTCTTTGATCTATAATCATTCTAAGAAGTCCTAATATGAACTCGTCGATGACGCAGAGATAAATGATTCTCCCAGTAAGTCGCCATTGTTGGCAGCCCTACATAATTTTTTCCTTTTAAAGTGACAAATGAAAATTCTTGTAGCTGTCATCACCTCCTTCTGTAAATATTGCTATTTGAAGGTGACTATTCGGTTGTAAAAGGGATGTTTTGATTGTTCCTGTTTATTTTTATCTTGCGTTTCCATGCTTCATTCATGACTGAAAGAATGAATGAAGCATTAAAACTGGAATTCAAATTGCTATTATATACAAGGCTTGGTCTTTATGTAGGGTCAATGTTCTTTCAACTCTTTGAATGAATGTTGTTTTGTTTTGCAGCTTATCACATATCAATAAAACATTTTTCTTGAGATGCTCCTTCAATACAAGCCATATCTTGAGTACCTTGTAAATACATCAAGAACAGATTAGCATCAAAACTACAAGCTTCTTCATTTCTTGATAGATCATGATTCGATTTTAAAATCCTTTGATTGGTATTTTAATTGTTGGGTCACATCCTCTCCTAACCTTGGAAAGTCAAAGTACCCATTACATATGATGAGATTCAAATTCAGTCATACCCTGTACTATATTTGAAGTGGTAGTTTGAATCGACAGATCCATCATTCCAAGCTAAAGTCTTGGGTTTCGTTCTGTACTCTAAACATTCATTACCAGAAATGCCCAAATTTCATGACTGAAACCCATTGCTTATGTTATGGTTTCCCTGGTGTATTCCTAGTTTTGTTTCCATCATTTTAGCTCGATATTATCTCCTACCACTGCCATCTAAACCCACATTTGGTCTGAGTCTCTCTTGTTACAGTCTATTCAATCCCGTTTTTGCCTGCCAGAGACACGTTTTTGTGTGAGCATTTCTGAGAAAACTGTGATTATTTAGATCAAACCCTTTAAAACCCAAAACCGCAATGGGCCCATTTACCTTCGTTGCGGGCAGATTCTTCAAAAATGTCTTCATTTCATAGGTATGTTTCATTTTTTGGACAACATTTTCTTAGAAAATCTGTTGCGTTTGAGTTTTCTTTATTTTTCATTTCCTCTCTGTGGATTTGAAGATCTGTAGAAAATGGATGAATTCTTTCATAGACAGAGGTTAAACCTTTCTATCAAAGACCTCTATAAAAATCCACATGAATACCATGCATCCACTAAACTAAAATATGTTCCTATGCAAAACCCTTCGGGAAAAGCCTCGATATAATTTCATACCCAGGAAATTGAAAAAGGAGGTAGTGGATGTATTCAAAGAGAAGGTTCCTCTTGGTGCTACTGTTGATCCATTTCGGGATAATGTTAACAAACCAACTGGTAAGAAAATTCCAAAGAATAATAAATAGGGTAACTCAGAGTCGAGTTTTATTAAAAAAGGGATTAAGCACTTTAAATAAAATGATCACTAAAACACTCAACAAATTTCACCATCATAGATTCGGATTTATCAGGTGCCTCTTGGTCAAATTGCAGAGATAGAAAATAGTTGTTTTTGTTTTTGATTTGATTCTAATTTTAAAATAAAATAGATTTGATTTGATTTTTTAATTTTGATTTTTTTTCTATTATAGCTAGCTACAAAAGCCTGTAGCTTATCTTTAAAAAAAAAATGGTTTGAATTCAAGTCAATTCTCATGTAAAATTTTGGAAAATATTAGTTAAATAAATATCTAATTTCTTCATTTCGTTTTCTTTTAGGATATGATGTATCTTGTGGTGATATCATAAGCTAGAGCATTTATGGACTTAGTTAATTAGTCATTTATGAAGATTCAGTTTGATATTGAGTGGCTTTGGACCCTCTATTTTTGTAACTTGTAGATCCTTTTAAGATCTCATCCTATCTTACAAGATAGGATGTTTAGCTTGCAATAAATCTTTAAATACTTCAGATTTTTTGTAATGAAGGTATCTTAGCCTGGGGCTGAAGGTGGACAATTAATTTATGAACTTGAATGGAACAACAATTTGCATTTTAGCTTTAGATTCCTATAAATGGTGTTTTCATTTATACTTTGTTTATCCTAATAAACTAATAGTTTTTTATAGCTTTAAACTTCACAATCTGTTATGTTTTTGGGATAATTATTTTATAAATATTGTCCATATTTGATGCTTCAGATATTAAACAGGGTGATCATTTATTCAACTCAAATGACAGGATTTCTCTTTAATTTTTAGTTGAATGATTAAATGCAACATTGTTACAATTAGATTTATCTCAATGTAATTGCTTGTAATCATAAGATCACGACAACTATTTGTATCATTCATTCTGTTATTAAAAATCAACCGCCAACACATTGTTCTGCATTTATTCAGAACTGTTTTAAGGTTCATTGTAGGTTTCCCTCTTGGACAAGGTGGTTGGATGTTCACTAATCGTACAGATGTTTTGATGCATATCGATTAACTCACTAACAGGTTAGCTCATTTATGTTTTTCTGTCATTTATTCATCATTGAAACTTGAATATATGGTCTGGCTTTTGACTATCCACATACTTTTGTTTCATAGTATTTTTCCTTATTAGTTTAGATTGATAAAGAAAAAATGAAAAATATCTTATGTGTTTTCTTTATCTGCTTTTTCAAAGAAGTCGTTTTTTCACATTGAGTTTTGTAAGTTTAGATTAAAACTTGCAGTGTGTATATCATGTACATAAATAAGATAAGTAAATCTACTATTTAAATATATCTACATAGTTACGTCACACGTATGTACATATATATATGGCAATTAGAAATTAGTTAGTTATTTCATTCTTTTTATTTTTTTCTTTAGGATTTTTAGTTTGGCTAACGGAGCCATTAAACCTGTCAGAACAAGTTACACCAAACGGCTTGGGTTATTTGGACAACCCCAGACTAGACTCGTTCTTCCAGTTGACGGATGGTAATTTTCTCTCACCAACAGAGTCATAGCAGTAGCCATGCAGTGCACAAAAGGAGTGGTGTTTAGTTGGGCACCATACTTGTTAAACCAGTTTTTGATTGACTACAGGGATGCGCAGGATAATGGAACTTAGTTCCATTATTCTTGGCTCCTCATACTCATAGATTTGGTTGGTTGGTAGGAACCAAAGTTCTCATATTTTGTAGACAGGAAGGGGAAGTGATATGGAAAAAGATATGAAACCCTCTAGTAGTCTAAGTACAATAAGAATCAACAAGAAAAAATCATCGTGTTTTCCATGTTTCTATAAGAGATGCAACAGAAAACAACAAATATGTGGAGGATTCCTATTGAGGTGGTCTAGGATAACGAAGGGATTTTGATTTGTAAGGCATCCAAAGTTCAAACATCACATGTGGATCCAGGCCACAAGGGACCTGAACAAGAAGTGGATGGAAATGATTTACCACGCATCACGAGAAGAGGTCGATTAGATTGTAAAAGACTGACCCGCACAATGGAAGGTGCTAGCAACAAAGAAAGGATCCAAACCAAAGGATAAAGAATAGGCAGGAACATCTAAAAAGACAATTAGTCGAGCTGAAAATACTAGAAAGAATGCAGAGCGAGCTCAAGCGTCAGGGAGCATTGCAACAATGAAAAAACCCAGGAAGAAAGAAACAGTGTCCAGGGAGGAAATAAAGGGTGATGACAAGAATGGAGAACCCTATTGACCCAAGGAGGAGGATTCACAAAAGAAGAATACTGGGGCACAACCCTTAGAGATGAAGAGAAATGGAACCCAGGAGGAGGAAACATGAAATAAAATGAAATACCATAAGAAGCCTCCAGTAATCACAATTACAGAGGACAATGTGGAGTTAGTGGAAGACAAAGTCCAAGACAGAGGAGAAGATGTAGTATGTACAATAGAGACAGAAAGGGAGGAGATCATGGCTAAGATGGTGGAATTCCATGATACTCTATAAAGGCTGCAGATTCCTACAACACAACAATTTACAGTGCAAAGAACAGAGAAGAAACAACAAGCACATGCATAGAAGGCACAGGAAGAAACAGTTTACACAATGGTGATGGGCAGTGACACCTTCACGGTCACACAACAGATGCTGAGAATTGATGAGGAGATATCACAAAATTCAGTTAAGGACATAGACCAACTTGAGATGTTCATGGTGCAGATACCTACAAATCCACTATACAGACTACAAGCAAGTGTGATGCAAGAAATCCAATCCAGAGCGCGCGCAGATGCTACTAACTTGGAATTTGGCAAGGAGGTTACAGAAGTGTTACAAATTACTTGTGATCATTTGACCATGGAGAAGGAGGAGGAGAAGAGATGCGTAGAAAAAATAAAAAATGGATTGATAGAAGTCTATAACAACATCCCAGACTGTGCACAGGAGCCATAAGTCACACTAGAAGGAAAGTTTCATAGGATTTCATAGGTCATGGGGAAATAAAAATATGATATCACAAAGCTAATGGAAAAATTGACTCCTACTATACCCCAAAAAGTCATAGATCAAAGAGAACAGGAGGCTACTACGCACATCAACAGTATTGCGCAAGAAGATAAGGCAGTGGAAGAATTATATAACAGGACTGCACAAATGTGGAACAACATGGAAGAAGATGAGAAAATAAAATAATTGGACTAGAAGCAATAGAAGTTAGCTATAGACATTTAGGACTTAAAGTAGCAGTAGAAGGAAATGGCCATCTTGGAGAGGATGAGGAGTGCACATGATATGAAGAACCTACAGGCAGAGCTAAATACTGCACAGGATGAAAATCAAGAAAGATAGGCTCAACTAGAGCCATTACAATAGGAAGTAGAGAGGATGATAGAAAAATTTCTAGTAGAGAAAGGGAAAATAGAGAAAATACATGCAAAATGCAAGGAAGTGTTGGCATAGCACATTACAACATGGACTGTCGAAAATATGGTAGAGAAGAGAACACAAGTTAAAGAGAAAGTCACTCAATTGGAAAAGGTTTTCCATGAGTTACATCTATCCATCTAGAATGTAAACTAAGTCTGAGTAGCTCGGGATGAGACACATGTCATTATTGGGGGCATGTTGGCGCAGGCTTCACACTGAGTTGACTGTACAAAATTTATCCATTTTATTTGCAATGAGGTAATGGGATTGCCAATCTTGGAAAATATTGTAATGAACCTTCTATAGTATTTAGTTAATACCATAAATTATATTGCCTCAGTTATGTTCAGAGGGGCTGGCCAATCCATGATTTCCTTGATCTTTTTAGGATCTACTACCACTCCCTCTTCTGATATTGCGTGACCTAGATACTCGATTTCCTTATGGAATAAGTCACACTTGATATATTTATCATATATCTAGTGATATCATAGCACCTATAACACCAACCTAATATGTTCTTCGTGATATTCCTTAGCCATGGAATATATTAGGATATCATCAACAAATACAAGAATGAACTTATTCAAATAGTTGTCGAGAACACTATCCATTAAACACCTGAGGGTGGATGGTGTGTTGTTAAGCCCAAATGGCACCACCATGAACTCATATTTTCCATATATTGTTCTAAAACATGTCTTGTGGATGTCTTCATCCTTAATCTTGACTTGGTGATATCTTGATGTCAACTCAATTTTAGAAAAGACTATAGCTTCTTTAAGCTGATAAGAAATATCATCAATATTGGGCAATGGGTACTTGTTCTTGATGGCCATCTTGTTAAACTATCGATAATCAATACACAACCACAATGTACCATCATTTTTCTTCACAAACAACATTGGTTCTCCCCATAGGGATACACTTGATTTGATATACCATTTATCCATATGTTATTTTAATTGTACTTTTAACTCTACTAACTCTAGTCTACTCATTCGGTAGGGTACTTATGATGTTGATACTGCTCCTGGGATAATATCTATTAAGAAATAAATATCTCTCTTAGGAGAAATTCCATGTACCTCCTCTAGAAATACATATTTAAAATCCCACAACACTGGGTGATCCTCAATCTTCATCTCATTATTCTCTGTTTCATTTAGCACTTGTATTGCATACAACGGGCACCCTCTTCAACTAAACTTCTTGAGTTGTAGTGCTGATAATTGCCTTCCTGATATAGGTTTTCAAAATACTTGCAAGACCCTTGCATTGCATTCATTGTCTTCACATTCGTGTAATTTTCATGGAAGTTCAATCTTTCCTTATGGGCAGTCAACCAATCCAAGCCTATCAACACATAATATGATATTAAGGGTGGGATTTTTAAGGTTTCTTATGTATGTAGTCAACTCATTTCAAATGGGAATGCCTCTATCATTTCTATTACCTTTCTATTGGTACTTGTGGCTAATTGAATGAACCATGATTTTGTATGTTTCTTCCCTTGTAAATCACATGCTTCAATGATCGAGGAGGCTCCCTAGGTTTAGAAAATGCTCAAAATGAAAGTTATCAGAATTGGATGAAAACAATTCCATTGTAACCATATCGTCATGTTGATTCCATCCATATATTTACTTCCTCAAATGGACGTCGTATGCAAGAGATATTGCACTCTGATCATTTTCCCAAACAGGTAAAATGTCAACAGGAAAAAAGTCAATGCTGACATCAGCATGATGTCATACTAACATCATCATGATGACGTAGCATTGAGACACATGATAGCACAACAATAAAATGACTGGGCAAATGACAATGGACCAATCCCGCTTCGACAAGTGGCACATTCTAGGAAAATTAAATGGTTCCACGTGGCACCCTATCATTTGATGGTTGGTTAAAATGTTTTGGAGCTCATGGTATTCAACCCCATGACCTGTTGGTAGAGGAAATTCCTTGGGAAAGGTTTGAAATCCATAGTGCCAAAGGTGGTACTTGTTTATACAAACCCGTTTTATATTATATAAAGTGCATTATATGTCAAATGGAGGCGGAAGGGGATTGGGGCTAAGCCCTAGCCCACGGATTCATCCATGCCATAGAACCAACTTCCAATTGGTGCACGCTCCACTACACAATCAAAAAGGTGCCATGATTCCAGTCTTAAACATTGGCACCTTTGGTGCATGTGATCAGGGGCTATAACCACATGTTAGGCACTTATGGTGGGCACGGTCCTATGTTAACACGCCATATGACCACTGTATGTGGGATAGGGGCCAACACACCACCCTTAGGGGCTGGTGCTTGGCCTTTTGCATACTATATGACCCTATTTTAGCACATGCCCCTAGCGCCTTTGGGTTATTTTTAATTTTTTGTACACAAGTGGGTCTTTTTCCTATAGTTTGGCCTAGATTGGGCATTTTTGGAGATTTCTTGGCCATATGGAGGGGGATTTGATCCCAAAAAGAGGCTAGATATTTGTGGGAAGTTGGGATTCCCCAACTAAGCCTAAAAAATGTATAAACCAGACTTATTGATCTTGAGAGGGTACTTTGTATGTAGGTAATGTAAAGAAGAGCTGGAGTTTTTTCCCATTTCTCATGTTTTGAGGGGCATTTATCATGTTTAGAGAGGAGTTCATTGAGACATGTGTGCATATGCACAAGGAGGTCTTGTACAACATATCAGAAGCATGTTTTTAACAGTAAGGAGCCATTGTAAAGAGAACCTGAGCATTTGAAGATCAATAAAGAGGTCCTCCACTTGGTAGCGGGCCCGGAGACGTAGCCACATATCGGTGAACTCCGTTATCAAGTTCTTGTTGTCTTTGTATTTTTATTGTTGTTTTTAACTTCTCTTATTTGTAGCATGGTTATTAATGGATGAACTCTTTAATCATTCATGAGCATATTATTAATGTCAATTTGTTAATAATTCCTTCCATTTTTGGATCAAGTATTTTGGTATCAGAGATTTTGGTTGTTTTGAAAGGTTTAACAAGTGCAAGATTGGATGCTCACAAGATTCAAATCTTGGAGAGGAGAAGGATCATTGGCTGAATTCTTTTCTGAGATAGAACGAGTTTTGAGGAAGAAAATAAAGGCTTTAGAAGGAGAAACTTCTCCACGAACCAAGAAGCTCGAAGATGCAGTTTTCTCCATGTCAGAAATGGTCAAAGTGTTATATAATGATTTCTTGGAGAGAAAGAAACCAGTTTTGGGAGAAATTTTAATGAAGGGAAAAAGTGAAGGAAAAGGAGAATCTTCAAAGCCTCCTCCTACACCACCTTCACCACCATCTTCTCCTTCTTCTTCAAGTTCTACTTCAAATGCTAGTTCTCATTCTACAACATCTACCATACAAAAAAAAACACATAAGAATATTTATAATATGCCTTTGTTAAAATTGATGTTAAGTTTGAGTTGCC
Source organism: Picea mariana (assembly GCA_032191745.1). Classification (NCBI taxonomy): domain Eukaryota; kingdom Viridiplantae; phylum Streptophyta; class Pinopsida; order Pinales; family Pinaceae; genus Picea; species Picea mariana. Next base: position 11,210 of record JASDQU011103972.1, on the reverse strand, counting down.
TTTGTATGATGGAGAGCTAAATGTGGAAAAGTTAGATAACTAGATAAGACAAATTGAAGTGTATTGTAGGATACAAAAAATCATAGATGAGGAGACTATGATCCAACTTTCTAGTCTCAAGATGGGAGGAACCACCCTTGTGTGGTGGGAAATCAAGACAAAACAGGATCTTAAAAAGTTTGGTAAGACTCTCTCTTCATGGCTTGATTTTACATCCACTTTATGAAAGAAAGTTTATCCTCTAGCTTACATGCAACAAGCTATTAAGTCATGGCAGAACTTTAGATGGTTAAAAGGAAAAACTATTCAAAGTTATAAATAGGAGTTTCAAAAAAGAGCTTTATTGTTGGGAATACCATTGAATACTAAAGAGACATTGCTTAAGTATATAGGTGGTTTTCATAGTTATTTGTGACATACCATTCTTATGTTTAATCCAACTAGTTTAGACGAGGTGTGTGGGCAAGAGACTCATCTTGAATCTAGAGGCAAGAATGTAAATGTTGATTTTGTAAAACCATTTAAACCTACTGAAGGAAAGTTCAAAGGAAACGGTAAAGAGAAGTTCAAAGGGAAGAAAACTAATACAGTGAAGAAGTAAAAACCTACATGCACTCATTGTAAGAAAGAAGGTGATAGTGAGGATCGTTGTTGGATCCTTCACCCAGAGTTGAAACCAACAAAGTTCAGAAATAAAGGGAAGCCAAAGACGTCTGCAACAACTCAAACAGATTTTGGGTCGGATTCAGGAGATGAGACAAAGGTCACAGTCACAGGAATCAAAGGTAAAAAATTTTAATATAGTACAAGTTATTCAATTAAGTCTTTAAAAGTTGATGATGAAGTTGATGAGGTCAAACGAACATAACTTTTTCACATAAGGGTAATTTCCAAACATATAAAAATTGATACTCTATTTGACAGTGGCTCACAAGTAAATTTGATATCTGAGAAAATTGTTAAAAAGTTTGGATTAATCACTAAACCTCATAAGAAACCATATCATTTAGGATGGATTCATAATGATAATCAATTGCAAGTGGATAGGCAATATGTCCTAAATTTTTCTATCAATTCACAGTTTATAGATGAGCTTGAGTTGGATGTGATTCCACTAGATATATGTGGTATTGTACTTGGGAGTCCATATTTGTATGATAGAAAGGAAATTTTCTATATTGAAGACAATAAGTATCAATTAACTAAATATGGAAAGGAATATATTGTAAGGGCTCATCAGAAGAAATTGAATCTATCACTAATCAACTCAGGGCAATTGAAGAGGATTGTAAATGTCAGTAAGAGATATTTACTAATGGTTGTAAAAGCTAAAGACATTGTCGGAATTGATACTTTCAAAGATTGTGATACAAAATTGAAAGATGATTTATTTAGAATTGTTTCTGACTATGATGAAATATTTCAAGTCCCGAAAGGATTACCTCCAAAGAGACAAGTTGAACATGAGATACAGTTACAACAGGATGTTCATCTTCCTAACATTGAAATGTACAGGTTATCGGTTTTGGAAAATGCAAAGATAAAGAAACAAGTACAAGAGATGGTTGAATAGGGGGGAATCATACCAAGTGCTTCTCCATGTGGGTCACCTATCATCCTGGTGCCAAATAAAGATGGCACATGGTGCATGTGTGTGGATTTTCGAGCCTTGAACAAAATCACGGTAAAAAATCGTTACCCTTTGCCTCACATTGATGATTTATTAGATCAATTGAAACATGTGGTTTATTTTACTAAGTTAGACTTAAGAAGTGGTTACCATCAGATCAGGGTTACTGAACAGGATATACAAAAAATTTCTTTAAAAAAAAACAAGGATTGTTTGAATGGTTAGTGATGCCATTTGGGCTTACTAATGCACCTGCTACTTTTATGTGAGTTATGAATGATGTATTCAGGACATTCATTTATGAGTCTGTAATAGTCTACTTAGATGATATTCTTATTTTCAGTAGGACCAGGGAAGAGCATGTCCAACATGTTAGGCAGATACTTTCAGTGTTGTAAAGAGAGAAACTTTTTGTAAAGTTGTCAAAATGTGAATTTGGTAAAACATCTCTTGTATATTTGGGTTACATTGTAGGGGTGGAGAGCATAAGATTGATCCCTCTAAATTTGAGGTCATTGTAAATTTTCCAAAGCCTACAAATGTAACTGAAGTAAGAAGCTTCATGGGGGAAACACAATATTGAAGGAATTTTATTACAAAATTCTCTCTGATTGCAACACCTTTACATGTATTGACAAGTGTGAAAAGAGGATTCTAGTGGGGGGGAAGCCAACAAAAGGATTTTGATACTTTGAAAGTAAATATTAGTACAAATCATGTTCTGGCATTTCCAGATTTCCAACATTCTTTTGAAATTGAAACCGATGCAAGTGACTATGACATGGGCGCAGTGTTGATGCAACACAAAAAACCCATATGTTATCATTTTGAGAACTTCACTACACCAATAATTAACTATCCAACCTATGATAAAGAATTGTATGTTCTAGTACAAAGTGTTAACAAGTGGAAACATTACTTAATGGGCAAAGAAACAATAATACATATTGATCATCAACTATTACAGTATCTACAATCACAAACTAAGCTACAACAATCAAGGCATTTTAGATGGATGGGGTGTTTACAGCAAATTTATTTGGTCATTATATATAAAAAGGGAATTCATAATAAAGTTGTTGATATGTTATCTAGGCCTCCTAGTACGATTGCTAGAATCCTTAAGAACAATTCAATTACACATGAAAGTTACATTGAGCAATATGTGGAGCACAAAGATTTTAAGGAAGTCTATACAACTTTAAGTCATGGTAAAATAATAGAAGAATTGAATTATCAAGTTAAAGACAAACTTTTGTATCATTTGGGAAAATTATGTATTCCAGAAAGTGAAAGAGTCCATGTAATCAGGGAGGCACATACTTCTCTTATAGCAGGACATTTTGGTGTAGAAAAAACATTTTCTTAGTTACAAAGATTTTGTTATTGGCCTCGAATGCATGAAAATGTGTCTAAGTATGTAAAGGGATGTACTATGTGTGCAATAAGAAAACCAAGTAAAAGAAAGCTAGGATTGTACACTCCACTTCCTATTCCTTCTAGACCATGGGAAAGTGTATCTATGGATTTTGTGGGAGGATTGCCTATGTATAGAAAAGGGCATGATTACATGTATGTAGTTGTGGATAGGTTCAGCAAAATGTGTGTTCTAATTCCTTGTAAAAAGAAAGTCACAGCTGAACAAACTGCTCAAATTTTCTTTGAAAATGTATGGGTTCATTTTGGGTTACCTACTTCTATTGTATCTGATCGAGACTCCCAATTTTTGGGAAAATTTTGGTCAAGCTTGTGGGAACTTATAGACACCGGGCTAAAGATGAGAAGACAGAGGTGGTGAAAAGGATAGTAGTGCATCTACTTCGAGCATATTGCAACAAACATCCTAAGCTTTGGGATGAACATTTTTGTTATGTACAACATGCGTATAATCAAGCCAAGAATTATTCTACTTAGATATCTCAATTTGAAACATGTTTTGGTTAATTTCCAAAGTATCCTTTGGATTTTGTCTTTGGGAAAGACATTGCAATAGAGGGACACAACGATGTGGACATGGCAACAAAGTTCATTGAACGGATCTAGTTGATTCATTAGGCGGTACACAAACAGTTGGAGAAAATCCAAGCCAAGTACAAGGCGAGGCATGATATGCATCGAGTTGATCATCATTTCAAAGAAGGATATCAATTATGGTTATACATCAACAAGGAAAGGATTCAAGGAGAAGGTAAAAAGCTTAAACCAATTCATTATGGTCCTTTCAAAATTTTAGACAATATTGGTACTAATGCTTTCCAGTTAGAATTGCCTCCATATATGCAAATTTATTCAGTTGTAAATGTGGAAAAATTGAAAATGTATGAGCCTCCTATGATCGAGGATCAAGGAGAGAATGTTCATATTCTTACCATAAAATATTTTTATCCTGAATATATGAATGAGTTGCAGGAAGATACCATTTTGGACAAAAGAGTTTGTACTTCTCGCAAGGGTGATGTGGAGTATCTTCAAGTGGGATTGAAGGGCACAAATCCAAGTCAAGCCAAGTGGATGGAGATTGGAAAGGTGAGGAAACAGTATCCTCACGTGTTTACCAACTGATACCAGAATTTTGGTGGTCCAAAAGCTTCCAAGTGGGGATGAATCACTAGTACATATGACCAAATTTGTGACGGTTTTTTGTTAATATTGCCACACTTATCCGTCGCAATTTCCACAAAAGCGGAGACTTTTTTTCGTCGCTATATCCATGATCTAGGTGTTCGTGGAAACATCAACGAAATTAGCTCTCCACGTGTCATCACCATCAAGATCGGTTAACCCTATGCATTGTTGAAATTACGACAAAACTTCGTCTCAATTACAATGAACAACCGAGGCAAAATTTTTGCCAAGACAAAAACTTACGACGCAGATGTTGTATGTGCAACGAAAAATTGTGGAAACTTGCGACGAAAATCCATGGCAATAGCAACGAAAATGTATGTCAAGACCAAACGTATGACGTAGATGTCATATATGCGATGAAAAACCATGGAAAATTGTGATGAACTTTCGTCCCTATTGCCACAGTTATTCAAAATAAAAATTTGCTTCCGACAAACTATCATCGATATTGCGATGATGAATTTAAATTTAAAAAAAAAAAATTACACGAGATATGGTATTACCATATTACAGTGTAATATGGTAATGTCATATTACAATGTAATATGGTATTACCATATTTCATTGTAATATGGTAATGCCATATTACATTGTAATATGGTAATGCCATATTACAATGTCTCTACTTTTTCAACAAGATGCAAGAAGTTCTTTTTAAAAACAACTTAGGATAGTGATTTGTCCTGAGTGGGATGGTGACCTTGGAATTCAACAAGATAGGAAGTAATTCATTGATGACAAGTGTAGCAGGTGTGTAGGTGTGCAGGTCCACAAGTGTAGCTGACATTTCTATTGAAAGATGGATGTTAGAGAAAATGTGTAGATCTTTTAGATTGAACAAGATTATAGTAAATATATATATA
>JASDQU011103971.1:17953-28263 GCA_032191745.1 Picea mariana | reverse complement strand
CAGGATTTCCAAAGACAAAGGAATTGTTGCATTAGAAATCGTGATTTCGCGATATCCGATATAACGACGGGAAAGTGGTGACGTGGAGGAATAAGTTCTCACGTGCATCGGGGATCAGTGTATCTGGGTTCTCGGTGATGAGAGAATTAGTGCCAGAGAAGTCGTAAAATTCTGAAACGCGACGGCCCCACTGTAATAGTGTGGTAGTGGAGGACAGGTGTCAAAGGGTCAACCCTCGCCGGATTCAACGCCAAGTGGCATCGGGGATCGGAGGATCGGATATCCAGAGAACGTAAGTTCTAAACACTTCAAACCCACGAAGTCCGAAACTCCGACAGAGGAGAGCACATGGTCTCGTGGACTAGCAAGTCACATGAGAACGGAGCTAGCCTAGAGGGATAATGCGTTAGGAGCGTATCGGGGATTGGAGAATCGCGAGTCCCGTGGACATAAACATGGTGACATCGCAAACCCCGAAACCCCGACGGAAGCATATGATTGCGATCATATAGGAACTAGTCACGTGGACTAGAGAGCCTAGCCAGAGGGGGNTAATTTCTGGTACTTTGGCTACGTCATCTGCGTTATTTCAGGTGACACATGTTACTCTTTTTTTTATGACACATCATCAATTGTGACAACAAGTTTCCACGTCACTCTGGAAGATTTTCACTCCAGGAGAATTTAATCCAGATCAAACACAGTTCCCTGGAGCCTCAAATTGTCGAAGTGTCGGAGCCCCTTTCTCATAAACTCTTTTTCAATTGACGTCATATGCCACCTGTCAATTGATTTCAGATGACACATGGCACTCATTTCAGGCTGCCATGTCACTCCAGGAGATGGTCACTCCGGGAGATTTTAATTCAAAGCAAACACAGTTCCTCAAAGCTCTGAACGTCGAATTTCCAAATTCGTCGCCACGTCATTCCACAAGATTGTCACTCCGGGATATTTTCATCCAGAGAAAACATTGTTCCCCGAATTGTAAGAGCTCCAAAGTGCTGAAGGCCCAAAGCACCCAAAGTCCCACAATATTAAAATGATTAAAGTCTTAATCTCGAGTTAATTAGCAATAAGTGTTGGTTAATGACTTCGCGAGTTCGTTCATTCGGGAGATATTTATACTCTTCATTCAAAATATCTCGAACGTCGAATTGTCAAAGTGGCTTATCCTCATTGATCGTATGCATTAAAGTATTATTTAAACAAAGCAATACAAGAAGAAAGGGTCGGTTATGGTCAAGACAGAAAAGCTTGATGAAAGTCAAGAGGTGCATAAACTGAAGCTGTAGGTCCAGTCCTTGCAACACCATAATCGGGAATTGGAGAAATTGTACTCCAGGTTGTAGAAGAAATATCAAAGACTCTAGAAGAAGCACCAGAAGACTTGTTTCTTTCTAAAGGAGATAATTTGAAGAAGCTGCCAACACACCCAGTTATCTCCCATTGGCCTCCAGCAGCGCACATGTACACATGTACTGGACTTAGAATCCAGTTCTATCAGTCCTATTTAGTTCTGTCAAAGACTCAGTTTGATTCAGCATATGCATCAGTTTGGTTTATGATTAGCAGCAATTTTAGTTATTTAAGTTCAAGACTCTTTTAGATTAAGGCATCATAAGTGGTCATTTGTGTGTGATATGAACCACTTCTTTTTTATTAAGTCAAGCTCAAAGTATACCTTAATATACTCCAGCAGTATTTTTAGCTAAGTTAATAAGTTGTTTTACAACTGGTAGCGTATAGTTAAGCCTCAGTTCCAGATGGACGAGAGCCTTTGCAACTTTGATAAATATGCAGTTGTTGTATGTTTTGAGTGTTCAGTTTTTGGGAAAAGAAGATCAATACATCAAGTTGTTTGAACTTGTTCTATGCATGGAATAAAGCTCTCTACCTAGTGCATATACTCTTGATGACAATGTTTTTGTTCAAATCTACATGTGTTTTTATCTTATCTTGAATGCACTTTTTGATGTATGCGCATTTCCTTCATCTATTGTATAACTTGTCTTTACTAATATGCAACATATGAAACAACAAATGCTTTGGTGAAGATTTGTTTCCATTGCAACTTGTGGGAGTAACTGTGTTTTTTATACATGTTTAATGTATTGAAATGATATTTTAAGTATTAAACTTCTTGCAGCGGATTATTCATTGAGTGGTTTATTGTTTCCCTTTGTTTTTACCTCTATTATCTCACTTGTTTGTCATTTGTGTGCCACCAACCAAGGAGGACCCTCATCCATATCATTTTTCCAATCCCACCATGCTCTTGTCTTGGTAAGCCCAACCCTCTAACTGACCAACAAAATAAAAAAAAAACAATCATTCTAAACTTGAGGTGGCCTGTCTCTGCCCTTTAGCAATCAGGTGCAGACTTTAGGACCAACATATGTTGGCATCTTTGTTGGGGAACAGATTAATGAAATATATTTCCCTAGGAGAATGACAATGATCATATCTTACCGTTTATGATGAACAAATATCAGACACATTCAGATTTCCATCTTTCACCTAGAGACTCCACTGACTAAACTTCACAAAAGAAATATTGGCTCCCAAAAAAGGACTCAAGAGATCCAAATCTGAGCACATCAAAGCCACTAAGGCTCATCCTAACCCTGAGAAAAAAACAGTGTTCTCTGATCCAGAAAGGAAACTAATAAAATCCACCTTAGCTCAGTAATATACCTCATCCCTCAAAGGTAAAGTTGCACCCAAGGAGTGCACTTTTCTTCATAATTACAAGCAACTTGAATTTTCTAGCCCTAATAATTACAATTCCAAGGAACCTAAGACACCTTCAACTCCTACCTCTACTTCATCATCCAGTCTAGCATCCACACCTGCATCTCCAATCAATCCTTAGATTCTTATTGCCCGAGCAATGGTTGTTAATAGGATGGATGCCATAATTGCTGCCAGATATGCACCCCTGATTTTTCATGTAGTCTTACATACACTCCCAGCTAGAGATTACATGAAATATTTGCCAATATATAATGGGGAAGGGGATGTCACAGTTGAGGAACATCTGGTAGCCTTCTACAACTTTGCAAACAACTTCAATATTGACTATGCAAATGTGTGGATGAGGTTGTTTGTATAAAGCCTCGATGGGGAAGTAAGGAAATGGTTTTGGGATCTCCCTCTAGCCTCCATTACATATATTGATATGCTATATGAGGCCTTCATAAAGCAATGGGGAGATAGAAGATATTATCTCTATTACATCATTGAGTTTGGGGCCCTTAAGAGAAATAATGGTCAGTCTATTTTAGACTTCACTGGGAGATTCAATAAGATGTATGGTAGAATCCCAGATGAGATCAAACCAACTGAAGCCTCTTCCAAGATCACTTATGCCAATGCATTTGATACAAAGTTCTCCCTTATGTTGAGGGAGAGAAGATCCACCACCTTGTTATCCATGCAAGAAGTAGCCATTGAGGTTGAATCCAACATCTTGGCATCGGATAGGTTAAAGACTAGATTTGATAAAGACAAGAAGAAACAGAGAGAGAATTCCCCTACCTCCTCTAACCCAACCACATCTGATCCTAAACTTGATGAAATGACCAAAACTTTGAAGGATTTGACATCTGAAATAGATAAGATGAAATGGGAATCTAAACAACCAAACAAATATTTTCAAGGGGTTGGGAACAAAAATCCAAACCAGTTTAGAAGCTAAATGACGCCCCTCAAATAATACAGAGGGAGAGGAGGAATGTTGATGATCAAAGAGTAGTACCTCCTTTCCAAAACAATCAGATTGAGGAGATGGATGTAGATAGTGATGTTGTGGATGATGTTGTTGTACTTTTCAATGAAACATATTTTTACACTAGTCACTAAACACATGAAGATTATGAGGTAGCACAATTGTCAAATCAGTTTGATATTGAAGTAGGGGAAGAGGGAGTTATTCAATTCCATCCCCAAAAGAAATATGACTTGAGTCCTAGAACAGGCACTCCTAAAGCCACCACCTTCGATCAGAATAGAAAAATAGAAGTTCCTCCCAAGCCAAATCCAAGCAAGGGTGCATTGTCTAAAGCTCACAAGTGTAACTTCCCTGGCCATCAACCTCACTGTCAGGCAACGCTACTACGCAGAAACTAGTTAATTTGATTTAATGCATATTCTTTATATATATATATATATATATATATATATAAAGAATATGCATTAAATCAAATTAACACATTTAACATGGAGTTATTGTTGTCATACAGACTTAAACATAATCAATCAGCAATTCAAACTTGCAACGAAATGCATGATAACATTTCAAAACACAGACATGCATCACATATAAATTAAGTACATAATTAATACTTATCTTTTAAACTGGCGTAACACCACCAACAACGTTCAGACCTTCCACGAACCTCTTAGCCTTAGACCGTGTTTCTCATCATTCTCCACAGTAGGTCACCCCCGAGCTGGGGCTAAACTCCACATGGAAAGGGAATTATAGGCTTGGCAAGGACAACAAGGAAGTTGCACAAAGCAATAGGAAGGATCTTTTATCCCAGGAGCCACTTACGTCCACAACACATAGACCCTCATTCCACACACACCTGCTCCACCCCAGGAGAGTACACCTTCACTACTACAATTCCATCGACCAGTACACCTCTCTTACCTTGGGCTTTAGCAACAGGCTAGACCGAAATTCTCAGAGTACTATGGTTGCTATGTGACTCCCTTCCAGGAGAACTCACTTCCTAGCAGACTCTCTCACATGGGAGAGCTACTCACAGGTCTGATAACCAGTCTTCGACTCAGCTACAGTCGGGTACGGTTCACAGCAACAGTAATAGTTAATGGCAACAGGGAAAAATGGGTATGGACACCTGAAAAGGAAACAGCCTAATGCTAAGTCTCAACACAGCTCAGGCGACTACAATTGTGTCGGGCTTCACAGGAAACACCACAACACGGACATCCCCATTTCTGTTTTCAGATATGTGTGAGGGTATGTCACGGGTCAATACAATTCAGGAAAAATAGAAGGCAGCAACCCAAAAAGGTTCAGGTACGGACTCGGCTCCACAAGTGTGGGTAGACTAGCTTCACAGAAAAATACACAAGTCAGCTTTTCAGTTATGGCTTTCAGAATGTGTGATTATGCCAAGGGCGATCACAGAGGCAAAACAAGTTCACGTGCAGGATGCGAGAATGGTAGAATGACTCAGGCGAATGATGCAGAATGACTCACAAAAAACCCCCAACACGAGTTGACGCTTCATGTTTAGCTGCATGAGCCTAGGTCGACACTTGTCTTCCTGGAGCTGCATGCACTCCATTAAGCCCACATCCCACTTTCCAGGAACTTAGGATAACAAACATATAATGTTCACTTTAGTCTTCAAGAAATAATATTAAAATATTATTCCTCTAGAGGTAATCCCCCTAGCTTAGCCCCTAGGCCCAATACTTAGCCCCCCTTCCTTACCCTACCTAGTGAAGCTTAGTCCCCCATAACTTTTCTTTGTGGAGGGTCTACATGTAGCAGTGTTTTTATTTTTATTAATGATCTGCATAATTACATATACAAACAAAATATCAGGCTCCTGGCCTTGGCATCTGGCTCACCATCCTAATAAACACATAAGTCTTTCAGCTTACAAACACTTGGCTCACCAGCCTATGAGAAAAATTACAATTTAGAAGGGGCTCGGCCTTAGGGTTTTGCAACCAGCCTCCTCCATTTAAACCTATTGTCCCTAAAGTAAAGGAATTTGATAGGCCACAAACATATTTCATCCTAGAGCATGAGTTGAGCAAGATCAATATCCTTGTACCTTTGTCAAAATTGTTGAAAAATGAGCCTTTCAAAAATTTCATTATGAAGGTTCTGCAGCCACCTATTTTCTGTTGTAACTTCTGATGTAATTAGTCTGCAAGAAGAAAACCCAACCATTATAGTGGGCCCACATATAGAGGATGGCTTTGATGCCTCTCCACCATTCTACATATCTTTAAATGTCCATGACAAGATCCTACATAATTGTCTCATAGACTCAAGGGCCTCACACAATGTCATGCCTAAAGTTGTTATGGAGGAACTAGGTATGGAGATCACCAAGCCCTACTAAGACCTTTACTCCTTTGACTCCAAAAAATTTAAATGTTTGGGATTAATAAAAGATCTTGTGGTTTCTTTGGCACAGTTACCCATGAAGAGTGTAGTGATGGACATCGTGGTGGCTGAAATTACCCCCAAGTTTGGTATGCTTTTGTCCGGGATGTGGGCCAAGAAGGTTGTGGGATCATTACAAATGGACCTCACATATGCCACCATCCCTTTTTTTGGAGGAGAACATAGGAGGCTATACAGAGAGGTCAAGTTGTCATATATCATCAGTGACCATCAGAATCCAAGCAATCATCCAGTTTATGTTGTTGAGAATGAGATCGGGTCATCTGTTTTTCATTTAAATAATGATGAACCAGAAATTACAGTCACCAAATGTAGAAAACAGTCACTAACAGATCAACAAAATGAAGTATGGAAGATGTATTTTGATGGCTCTTCATCAAAGGAAGGTTTTGGGGCTGGTATAGTCCTCATTTCCCCTGCACAAGAGGTTATAACGCTCTCTTATAAGCTGGAATTCGAGACTACTAACAATATAGTTGAGTATGAAGCTCTGGTGCTTGGAATGGGGGCTGCCAAAGACATGGCCATTGACATTTTTTAGTGATTCTGAGTTAATCATCAATCAAGTAAAAAACATCTATCAAGCTAAGAAACCAAGGCTCAAGCAATACAGGAATGAGGTGTGGGACATGGTTGACAACTTATTTCTAACATTTAATATCTCCTTCATTCCTAGAGAGGCAAATCAGAAGGCATATTCTTTGGCATTAGTTGTCAGTACCTTCATATCTCCCATTGGTCCAAATATCAAGTATCAAGTGGAAGTCATACATAGGATATCCATACCAGACAACATAAAGCACTAGCAATTCTTTAGTGATGACTTGGAGATACAAAGATTTCTACAGACTATTGAAGAATTCTCCAGTATCTCAATAGATCAAGAGGGTGAAGATGATGAATCGTCTTATCAACAAACATTTGATCTGTTGAACAAAGTGGTTGGCCACAAAATTGTGCAACTTAAAACAAACCACATCCCAATGCGTCTAGTACCACTGGAAAGGTTATTTGACAGTCATGATGTCTCCAAAGAAGCTGCCATAAAAAATCAAGAAGAGGAAGTGATTGACTGTAACATTGGGACTGTTGAAAATCCCAGAATAGTCAAGTTGTCCAAGGCACTACCTCCAGAACAAAAAGACAGGTATGTCAGCCTCATGAAAAAAAATTATGATATTTTTTCATGGTCATAAGAATATTTGAAGACATTTGAAATTGACATCATCCAGCACAAGATCCCTCTGAAGGTTGGTTCTAATGCATTCAGATAGAAGATCGTGAAATTTAATCCCATGTTGATATCCATAATTGAAAAAGAGTTGAAAAGAATGCTTGATGCCAAAATTATTGTGCCCTTGAGGTACTCAGATTGGGTGGCTAACTTAGTACCTGTGAGGAAAAAGAGTGGGGAAATATGCTTGTGTGTGGATTTCTGAAATCTCAACAAGTCTTCCCTAAAGAAAAACTACCCCCTGCCCAAGATGGACCATATTTTGCAAATGGTAGTAGGTTCCCACAAGATTTATTTGTTGGATGGGTACTTTGGTTATAACCGGATAGCAGTATGTGAAGAAGACAAAGAAAAAACAGCATTAACCACACCATGGGGGACATTATGTACGACAAAATTCCCTTTGGGATGATGAACGTAGGGGCCACCTTTCAAAGGGATATGGATGTAGCCTTTATGGGGGAGAAAGACAAATTTATGGTTATATATTTGGATGGCATCGCCATTTTCTCCAAATTAGATGATGAGCATTTATAGCACCTTGAGAAGATTTTCCGAAAATGCAGAAGGTTTGGGATTTCTTTGAATCCCAGGAAGTCCCACTTTGCTATGTTAGAAGGTAAACTCCTAGGTCACATCATATTAACAGGAGCTATAAAAATAGACCCTAAGAGAGTGGAGGCCATTCAAGAAATTGAAATCCCCAGAAATAAGAAGTTTATTTAGTCTTTTATAGGAAGAATAAAAATTTTAAGGTGCTTTGTGACAAACTTTGTTGAAATCATAAGTCCTATCACCAACATGTTGAAGAAGGATGTTGTTATCAAGTGGTCACAGAAGGAAAAATCATCATTCCAAAGGATCAAACAAGATTTGGTTGAAGCCACTGTATTGGTCAGCCCTGACTATGCCAAAGAATTCTTTATCTTCTCTTTCGCTTCCGAGGAAACCATTGTTGTTGTGCTACTGCAAAAGAATGAAGAAGGGCATCAACAACCCATAGCCTTTTTCAGCAAAACCCTCTGAGATGTTGAGCTGAAGTATGACATATTAGAAAAATAGGCATATGCGTTGGTCAAATCTTTAAAGGTCTTCAGGGTGTATGTGTTACAATCTAGCATAACAACCTATGTTCCTAGCAATAGTGTCAAAGATATTTTGGTCCAACCAGACAATGAAGGGAAGAGAGGGAAATGGATTGTCAAATTGTTGGAGTATGACCTGCACATAAAGCCCACCAAGTTGATTAAGGGGTAGGGACTTGCCAATTTATTATCAGAATCAAATTGTAAGGTACTGGAATTGCATCATACCTTCACCCAATTTGATGCACCCATGACACAGTTTGGACAAGGCAGCATGCAGGTATATAGAAATTACTCCTCTTCACTTTGGTATAGATATGTTATTTACTTTCCGCAGCATCTAGAATTCCCACCATATTTGAAAAATATGAGGGTTGGGTCTCTCAAATTAAAGGCTATAAAGTCTGCATTTTTAATCAGAACTTGTATCGGAGGGATCATGTTGGCATCCTATTAAAATGTCTTGATGAAAATGAATCTAAACAAGTCACAACAGATATGCACAGGGCAGTTTGTGGAGGACACCACCATTGGAAAGCTACAACCCTCAAGATCCTAAGGGCGGGGTACTACTGGCCCACCCTTTTCTCATATGTATTTACTACAGTAAGGGCATGCAATGAATGTCAAAAGTTTGCAGACAAACATAAATTACTCTCACTACCCCTGAAACCTATCACTACTAGTGGCCCCTTTCAGCAATGGGGATTAGATTTCATAGGTGCGATAAATCCACCCTCCGATCGACAACACAAGTGGATTATCACTGCCACTGACTACTTTACCAAATGGATCGAGGTTGTGCCCACCAGGAATGCTACTAACAAGGTGATTATGAAATTTTTGGAAACCAATATCTTTTCCAGATTCGGTTGCCCTAGAAATATTATAAAAGACAATGCCCAGGCATTCAAGTCCAAAGCCATTATTGACTTTTGTGGCATCCATAACATCGCCTTGACACATTCCATGCCCTATTATCCTCAGGGGTGTTATAAACCTATGTTTCATAGGATCAACTAGTGACTGGAAATTTTTTACTCTTGTTGTATTTTTTGTTGTAAATAATATTTCATTCTGCAAATTATTTACAAAAGAAAAGAAAGAAAAAGAAAAGAAAAAAGAAAGAAAGAATAAAAGAGGGTATGAAAAGAAAATGATGAACCCCATGCAATAAGAATGTCTTGATCCATACATTCTAACCATGCTCAAGTCTTTTGAATTTATGCTGATAGGATTAGTGAATAAAGCTTGGCTAAATTGTTTAATCTTAGCCAAGTTNTTTTTACTCTTGTTGTATTTTTTGTTGTAAATAATATTTCATTCTGCAAATTATTTACAAAAGAAAAGAAAGAAAAAGAAAAGAAAAAAGAAAGAAAGAATAAAAGAGGGTATGAAAAGAAAATGATGAACCCCATGCAATAAGAATGTCTTGATCCATACAGTCTAACCATGGTCAAGTCTTTTGAATTTATGTTGATAGGATTAGTGAATAAAGCTTGGCTAAATTGTTTAATCTTAGCCAAGTTAGTTAGATTAGCTAGTGAATAAATTTGATCAAATAGCCCTAGGGTAGAGTATTTTTAGCCCAACAGCCTAATTTGGGTTAAATGTGTTAAGTAAATAGATTAGGACATCGGTTAGTTTGGCTTTTCTTTCAATAAAACAAACATAAAGTTGGTTGAGATTCTTTGTTTTGATGTTAGAAGGTTGTGTTCTAACCCCTTGGTGGCAAAATGAAAAGAAGCAACGCAAAAAACCCACAAAATGGTGCTATCCTAAGTTTTTTCAATGTAATGCGATTCACGCTCTG
>JASDQU011103969.1:12868-33152 GCA_032191745.1 Picea mariana | reverse complement strand
TCTCTCTCACACAACAATAATCACTCATTCCAATAACAAAACTAGAACGAACCCTCTTCCCTCATCTAGGTTCTTATTTATACAATACAATATCTCACAGACAGCCTTAGGCCGAAACCTAGGAGTCAAAACCCTAGATACCAAAACCCTAGGTGTCTAAAACCCTAGGTCAACTTGACCCGTATTTTCAGGGCTTCACCAACTTGTCTTTCCTTCCTTCCCGCGCGGTGCTCCAAAGCATCAAACGGTGGATTTTTACGCTTGCTGAGTTGTCCAAGATCCTTCTTCCTTACTGATCCTTCATCCTCGGTATCCTCGTCCAACGGCTTGCTTTCTCTTACTTCGCTCCATCTTTTCTTCTCTTCTACTCACTTCGACCCAGTAACAGCCACTGTGTCTTCCGCGTAGTTCGCCTTCCTTCCTTTCTGCCTTAATCTTCACTTACTTCCATACCGAAGGGACAACAACCTATGACCTTTCACCAATACTTTTTTAGTGGTGTATCTGGAATAAATCCTCATCTACAACAAAAATTGGGACAAACACTTGCAGCATATTGAGCAGGTTTTGCAAACCCCACGACAGCACAAACTATATGCAAACTTGGAAAAATGCTCCTTCGACATGGAAAAGGTCCATTACTCAGGCTACATCATTGATTGACATGGTATGCATGTGGATCTAGCCAAGATCCAGATCATTTGTGATTGACCAGCCCCAACCACACTCACTGAACTTCGTAGCTTCTTGGGCCTCGCCAATTTCTATCGTTGGTTCATGTTGGGATTCTCTCATATCGCATGGGCCCTCATCCAAGTAACTAGGGGTGGAGATCAGTCAAAATTTGTGTGGGTTCTGTCCCAACAACAAGCCTTTGATGACTTGAAGAATCATTTTTTCTCATCCCAGTACTTTTATTACCGGACCTACAACATCCCTTTGAGATTGAGACAAATGCTTTAGACTATACTGTGGGCGTCGTTCTAACTCAACACAGCCACCTCATGGCATATCATAGTGAGACATTGTCAGATGTTGTCTGTAAGTACCCTACTTATGACAAATAAATGTACTCCAATGTGCAAGTCTGCCACCAGTGGAGACATTACATTCTTTAGAAGGAGATAGTCATCCACACTGATCACAAGCCACTATAGTTCATGCAGAACCAAGGAAAATTGCAGAATGACCTCCATCATAAGTGGTCCACATACTTACAACAGTTCCACCTCAACATCAAGTATAAAACAGAAAGTACCAACCGAGGTGTTGATTGCCTCAGCTAACCTCAAGTCGCGGAACTCACCATGATGCTAGACTCTTGCGGCCACAAGACCTCTGGATGGCCCCACCTCTACGAGACAGACCCTGACTTCTCCACCACCTACCAAATGTTGGGCGCAAAATCAGTGGTCGCTAATTTCCATCTTCAAGATGGGTTGTTGTGTTGTTTGGGCCATCTTTTTGTTCCATCAAGCGATCGCAAGAAGCTGATTTGGGAAGCTCACTACAGTCGAGTGGCAGGACACTTTGGCGTCGAAAATATAGTGGCATTGTTGCAGAAACATTTCTACTGGATAAAACTTTGACAGGATGTCAGCAAGTATTTTAGGTCCTGCACCGCCTGTGCCATTGCCAAACCGACCACTAAGATACAAGGCCTATACACCCCTCTTCCTACTCCTAAAAGGTCGTGGAAATGAATGTGGAATATCATAGTGAACAGGAGGCCTCCTGTCCACTAAGAGGGGAAATGAATGTGTTTTTGTGGTTGTTGTTCACTTTTCCAAGATGGCGATTATAGCCACCTGCAAGAAGAACATCGTAGAAGAAGCCACTACCAAGCTCTTCTTTGAATGAGTATGGGTACATTTTGGGATCCAACAAACCATTATCTCATACCATGACATTCAGTTCCTCAACACATTATGGTTAAGCCTCTAGTCATTGTTGGATACCAAGCTCACCAAATCCACTACCTTCCACCCCCAGATAGATGGCCAAACCGAGGTTTTCAATCAGATGATCGTACATATCCTTCGCATGCACAATTCAAAACACCCCCGCACATGGGATGAGAGTCTTCCCTATGTCTCAGATAGCTACAATCGATCCCTGCACAGCTCAACTGGCCACAACCCCTTTCAGGTGGGGTTGGGATTCCATCCATTGGGCCCCATGGATGTTGCACTACCCCTGGTGTCCACCTCGACCGATTCTTACCCTTCTCCACCAGAACCTGAAAAAGCCACCTATTTCATTGATCAGATCCAGCACATCCGCCAACAAGTTTAGCATATTCTACAGAAGTCTAATGCCAAGTATAAGCAGCGCCATGATCAAAATCGGGTGCCACATAAGTTTCAGGTGGGAGACAAAGTTTGGTTGCACTTACAGAAAGAACGCCTTACAGGGCCCCATCAAAAGCTTTTCCAACTCCATTATGGGTCTGTTGACGGGCGAAATTGACCGTCCGTCAACTGAGAGAGTGGAACCGGTCCGGGGTTGTCTAATAACCCAAGCCGTTTGGAATGAATCACCCTGACGGGTTTAGCGGCTCCGTTAGCCGATCTAAGGTCCTAAGAAAACCAAAGAGAAAACTAAAACTAAACTAACTAAACTAACTAAAACTAAATAAAACAAACTAACTAAAACTAACAAGAAAACAAACTAAACTAACTAACCATGAATAAAACAAAATAATACTAACTAATATAATTAAAACTAACTATTAAACAAACTAACTAATCTACTATCTATATATACAAACTACTAACTAATTAACCATCTAACTACTACCTGAAATATAACTTATCTACAAAATATACAATATTCACAAAATACAGATTTAAATAAAACCTGGAAAACTCATTTGCAATCTGCCCTAAGACAGAGAAAGGTATTTCTTTTTTTGTTTTTATAATTTTATAAATAAGAAATTAAACTTACTGAAATTAAACGATCTAATATATTAATTACAAATATGTCTAACTAAAATACTAACAAATATACTAGACAAAGAAACAACAAACAGACCTGGAAACGCTCCAGATTTGTCCTGTGTATGATGACTTCAAAGCTGGTCGGAGGAAGGAAACTCGCACCGGGTAATCCAAAAGCTTCTCGTAAACGATAAGCTGCACTGCTCTTTGAGTTGTTTACAGGACAAACAAGACATAAAAAATCATAACAATTATATAATTTATAAATCTCTGCAATAAGGGAAACCTGTTATGCAAAAACTTATACTTAATAATTCAACTTATGAAGAAGAGAAACCTGTCATTCACAAACTGAATCAAGTAATTGCTATGTTTTTTAATATGCTGGAAGAAATCAGATATGGATTATATTGATTAAATTATATCATTTGCAAAAGACTAAGATAGCTAAAGTAGTCATTAACCAAATGCAAATTGATACACATAAACGTAAAACAAAATATTGATATTATGAAAAGCTAAAGCTGTAGCAGAATATCAAATTTTGTCTCAGTCTGTATTAAAATTTCATATCCTTGTTCTCCCATGAATGAGGATGATCTTATTACAAAAAATAATAAGTATTTATAAGTTTTTCCACAGGGTAAAACCTCCCTATGGAAGTTATCAAACTGTTTACATAATCTGGGAAGATATTCCCAAGATCAACTAAACTAGGAAACTAAAATGAAACCAAAATATTTCAAATATCCTCCAAATTGTCCATCAAATCCCATACAATTTCGAATTCACCTGAAAAGGATCCAAAATAGACAAGTTAGAAGATTCTTTTATTAATAAAATGATAAAAATTAAATTCTATAGACTAGCTACAGAATCATCTGATTCTGTAGCTAGTCTAAAATAATATACAGAATCAGAATTGAGATTAATTCAAATTTTTTTGAAGAATTAAATTTAATCATCATCCAAGAAATATCTGAAAACGAATCATTGAGATCAAAATGATTTTATCATTCAGCATTAAACAGGATCAACATGATTCAACCGAACACAGAGATAGGAATACTCTGTTCTTTTGTTACCAACGAAATCGGGTCCATAGAGTCATAATCGGACAGTCATAAGATTGTTTCATATCCAATTGAAACCGATAATCAAACATTTTGTATATGATTGTTAAACAAGGATATGATTCAATCCAACAGAATCAATTTCCAGTCGTTATAGCTGTAACGATATATCAACAAGATTCATATCATTTAATCAAATACAAGGATAGAAACACTCTGTTTCGATTATTGTCATCATATGTAACAGCATCATGATCGTTTCTTAACAAATCGAATCCCTCATTTTAATATTCAATTGAAAACAAAAAAAACTGCAAACATTTCGTTACAATTGTCTTATCATGAGGGGAAATAATCGAATCGAATAGGATAATTTTCAAATCACGATAACTAAATAGCAGGTGATTTAGGCCATGAACGAATCCAAACCATAACCGACACATAACCAAAAATGTAACATGATCAATCAACAGAGTTTGTTATTGATTTCGATCATTGATCATTGCACAGTAAGCATACAAGATTGATTTTCCTTTACCAAAATCTTTCCAATCAAACGAATTACAACAGGGTTTGACCAATTCATTTTTACACATTTAAAATCAAACCAAACAGCAATCCAACCAAACGAATTAATCGGCTAAGTTTAGCATATTCGTTGCAAACCATAATCGTTTTATGTTTCGGGCGTAGTTGCACAGGTTTGATGAGACCATCGTTTTTGTAAAAACAGAGTAGTGTTCAAGATTTGGAAAATCGTATGACAAAGCACATCGTAACAACTATACTCCCGAAATTATTTACCAGTCACAGCATATCAATTATAATGAAATCGAATCTGAGCAAAATCGTAACAATCAAACTCGATCGAGTCATTTACAAACCATAGCATATGGATCATAACAGAACCAAATCCGAACGTGATTATGTTCTAAACTGGATACGAAAAATTTCCTTTTCAAATCTTATTCAAACCAATTCCTTTGGGGGCAAACTATTAATTTTATAAACCTTAACGAGGCAAACCAATCAACCAAATTCAAGCAAAGATCACTTAAATCTAATCACAATCTATTGATCTCTAAACTGGGAAAAATCAAATCGTAAATCGAATCGAAATTTGTTTTTATTCAAAGCAAAGCTATATATAGAATGCACAGGATATAACAGAGCTATTCATGGTGTGAACAGAACTGTTTAAAAACTGAATTGCAAGCATCATATCAATCTAGATTATTTACAAAGCGATATCAAATTTTTCATACCTATTGTAGTGACGAGGCTGCTCAATTATGCCAACTTTGAGTTGACAACAGCCATGGCTGATTCCACATTTTTAAACAGGATGGAGCCGGTTGTTCTTTGTTTCTTGTCCATCGCTTGGAGCTTGGCCTTTTGGCTGGTTAACAGTGCAATCTAATATTCCAACGATTGAATCCTTGACTGGAGCATAGGAACATCAGTATAATATTGCTCTAACCATGAACTGCATTGATCACAAGGTGACTGTGTAGGTTTAGACAGAGCGGGCGAGGGTTTAGGTAGTAGAAAATGGTAGGGCATTGGGGGTACAACCTTGACCTCGCTCACCACAGGTTTGTCAACCTATGTAGGGTTCGGATCCTCGAAACCATTCCGAGCAACGAAATTGCTCCAACAATCCCCATGCAGACTCAAATGACAGACAACGATAAGCTTAACAAGCCCGTAATGAAAAAGGCTACTGTCAGCCTAGTGTCTTTTTTACTTCTTGGACATTTTGAACAGGCTTCGATGCAAATAATTGGGCATATTGAGCTGATATCCCACAAAAACCATAAGCAAATGCAGGTGGTGTAAGAATACAAGTCCGTATCGACCTTCGCAGGTCACAAACTGCTTGATTATCATTAACAGATCATGCCAACGTGGTTTGAGCATAGATACGAACATACCTCTATCACACGAGGTAACCTTGCGCGAGAGGAAGAGCAGTGTCCATGGGACCTCCTCGACCTTGCAATTCTTAAACCACCGTTGTCCAGTGGCAGGAAAACCCGTAGCAAGACTGATAAATTTCTCATCAACCTCTAACTGAACATCGCCTACCTTAGCTCGACAGCCATCGAAGGTCATGGCAAACTTTCGATCTACGCAAAGGTTAAAACCCTCGAAACGTTCCACGAAGGTAAGACATCCACTGTCCGCCAAATCTTGGCGGGCATTGTCAAATGTTAACAGGGCTTGACTGCCATTGGGTTCAACTCGGACGACCGGTGCCATGGATCGAGCACATGGTAAGGGAAGGGTTCGAATTCATCAACACACAATAACAGAGCTACCCGAACCAATAGCAATGAATCGAGTCAAAAGGGGTAAGCATTAACGCAAGCATGCAAAGGTGGTGGAGTTGTTCATCGCCATGCAAAACAATTATGGTCAAAGTAAAACCGTCGATATGGCTGTCCAAATCATAATAGTGGATCATCCATTAAGTCATGTGTACAACTAATCAAATCCAATGTGTATACGAATACGCGCCAGCACTATTCCATAGTGTTCAAAACATTCAACGTATAGGTCAATACCAAAAATCATATATGCGCCAATGTATCAATCAAATGTTTAACCAAGGTGCCAAATCGATATTGCATATAGTCTACTAGTCAAAGTTTTTGAAAAGATGAACATAAGGATTATATCATACATATATAAAAAATAAATCAAAACCCCTATGCATTTCATAGAATCAATGATTAGGCAAGTCGTAAAATGCAAATCCAAATGCTCAATGTCTTACAAACTCAACAGAATCAAGTTATATAATCAATCGAAGTATGAGAACCGATCAAAGGATATTGTCAATCGTGTAATGATCAATAAAAGGTAAGTGCAATAGGCATAATGACAAAAGAAATACCCACAGTTTAGATAATGATCGAAAAACAACTTCGAAAGGAGAATTTTTCACGCTTACAGTCGTGAAAACTTAACGAAGACAAATGTGTAAATGTCGCAAGAAATGAAAGTGTCGTCTATTTGAAAAATGCGACGAAAACTTGATGTTCGTAAGACATAGGTGTAGGCAGCTTATAGGATAATAGAAAAAAGTTAATTGGCCACCAACAGGGTCATACACCATCACCAAGGTTGTGGGTGACAATTCTTTTGAGCTCAACATTCCCCCTTTCCTTGTCCTGCACCCAGTCTTCAACATGGCTCTCCTTCAGCCATATTTCCCACCATTATTGGAAACCTCAGAGATAGCAGAGCAGTTGACACCAACAGAGCTCAACCATGACTGCATGCAATAGGAATTTGGTGATCATATTGTGGACACACTGATCAAGGGAACTCGACAACAAAGGATCCATCTTTATCGAGTCATCAAAGTAGGGCAGTGCCTGCACCAAGGCAAGTGGCTCACCCAAGGCCAAATTCAACATAAATTTACTCATCTGATGGGGGAACTCAACGCAATTGAGAACATTTATTCCTCAGGATGGAGGATTGATCTAGGTGGATATCAGTGGCCACCCACCTTTTCCAACTCACTCAAAACAGTTTTCTGGCAATTTTGGCAATTTACTATTTTTACAACTTTTAACTTCCGAGGCCATTTTGAGGGCCTAAATGAAGGTTTTTCAGGATCGATCTTCTCAATGATAGCTGAAGGAATATTTTAGCCACCAAAATGAATCTCCTCAATGACACCTTTCCAATGGGATATCGTGCGCCTAAAATGAATATCGTATGCAAAAGTTACGACCCCGGGAAGTTGATGTACTGACTTACCCAAATGGCGCACACATGAATTTTGCGTTTCATCTCCTAGGGTTAGGTTTTTGGATGTCTAGGTTTTTTTACATTCCTTTTTATTGTAAAAAGGCCTTTAGAGCCTCATTGTAATCATCTTCTTTCGAATGAGCTCATCCGTCACATCTCTTCTCAGAGATAAGCCGCCACCATTCTAGCAAGCTTGTTTTCTGCTACATTTTATAGTTTCATCTTATTTCGTTATTGAATAGAAAATAAGTTTTACTGTATCTCTATTATTTTTTGTTAATCATATTTTAATAATATGTATTCATTTTGTTCTGCTCATAAAATCCGGATCAGTTCACAAGTAAACTTTAGTGGTAGATTAGTAAGAAATGAGTGTGAGAGAGAGAGAGAGTTTTTTGTAGCCCTAATGGTTGTAGCATTAAATTGTAACAAAAAAGAGAAATACTTGGCTAAGTTATACGCTCTAGTGGCTCAAGAAATATTATAACATGTAAAATTGATTCCAATTGAACAAATGAAATAGCTCTAAATTTTCGGTATACCAATGCAATGATTTTATTTATCCAATGCAATTTAGACAATTGCCTTTTCAATTGGGTTATGGAGTCTCCTGTGTAAGATATTTAAGGTTTGAAACTTCTCTAGGGGTGTAAGCCCATTTACTTCCTAGAACATGCAAATCCTATCAAGGTAAATCTAGGATGGTATAAGCCCTTTTACTCCTCCTAGCAACCTTTGCAAAATAGTTTATCCAAAACAATAATGGTAGATCCTAGTCGATGGTGTATTCCCTTATACTCCTCCAAGAGATAAACAAGATCAACCTTGAAACCAAGCAAGAAAAAATACAAAGCATAAATTCCTTACCTACTCCAAGAATTAGCAATATAAACTCTTCCTTACCAAGAATATTCCACCACACATGCAAGAAAAAACATCAAGAGAGATAGCACACCACTTCATTCCAATAGACAAGTAACTAACATCCAAATAGAGCACATGAGAAAGATATGTGATTTTCCCAAAGAGGGCGAAACTTTAAGCCAAGAACTATGTAATTCTGAAGTGTTATGTGTGTGATAAAATGAAAAAAGGTTGACCTCCTTTTATAGAATATCACCTAAAACCATTTTTTCCACATTCAACAAGTCAACATAGAATTAGGGAGGCCAACCCCCTTTAATTATCCACTTACAAGTTAAAATTAAAAATTACAAAAATAAAATCCCCCTTTAGGGGTGATGCAATGCCCTAAGGTTGATGTTTTGGCCTAAAGAGCAAGTCGTTGAGCCTCCAAAGGCCATGTATTCATGTTCTAGGGATTATCTCCATCAAAACATGCCAATTCATCATCAAATCCATCAACATCACCAACCGTAGCCCTCAAATGTGACATCATACCCTAAAATGTGATGGTTTGATCATACAAGGCCAAATGTTGGGGAAAGGGAGGGCTAGTCACCTCCCCCAAAGTGTCCTCTCATGCCTCCAAAGGCAAAGTCAATCATCCATGTGTCCCTAGGAGAGGAGGTGCATAATCCATCCCGTGGGATTCATGCCCCAAATGAAGGTCCAAGTGACCTTGTGCATTCACAAAATAACTTTCCACTTGTCAAGGACCTGCAAAGACAAGCAAATTTTCCCTCCAAGGGCTCGCAAGTCACAAGAATCATGTCAAGTAATCCATATATAATAAAATAACTACCCGAACATGTGCATCAAATCCCCCTCTCAAAATAAACAAATGTTCAAAGACCTTATGCAACTTGCCAAATTTAGGTATGGGAGGGTTGTCATGTCGACCTATTGGGTGAGTCATTCCCCAATTCAAGGAGTGTTTCCCAGGTGGACCCTCTCTAAGTCATGTGAAGAGTATGAGGTAGATGGGGATGATAATTTTGGGCATGGGGTTTCTTGACATACAATGGCTCATATTGTCTCATTTATGGGTGCCTTTGTAGAGGGTGTGCTTTCCTTCGTCTGTGATGCATGATTTTTCCAAACCCTTTTTGCCATTAATTTGTTAAAGTGTTTCCAAGTTGAAGTTAAAAATGGGACTTCTACCTTGGTGAAAAACATTGTCCATATTAACTCTACCTTGGAGACACTTGACCATGCTTCCCCAAGTTGAAGACGATATGTGGGACTTCTACCTAAACATGAAAAACATTTCCCACACACTCTCTGCCTTGGTTGGCATGTTGAATTTGTTATTTATTTTATGGGTCCCTCATTCTTTTGTAAGAAACATTTCATTGTTCTCGGAATCCTTGGGCGAGCATATGGAAGGTTTATGATTGGATTTTATCTCTTTAAAGCTACAAGCATCTAGGCCTTTAGCCCCTTCTTCCCATGAAATGAGGTACAAGCCCTTCTTGGGTCAATGTGGCCCAAAAACCCAAAAGATGAGGGAATGAAGGGAAAGAAACATGGAAAGTGGCAAGTATGTGTAGGAGCAGTACGATGACTCATCAAGGAGACACCCTAGTAGCAACCATTTCCCCGAGGGAGACCACTTGCTAGGAAAACAATGTCAACCACCAAGGTGAAATAAGACAAAGAGCATAATTTTCAAGAAAACATTTTCAAAATCAAGAAAGGAAGAAAGGACCCTTTGAAACATATTCAAATGCTTCATTTATTAAAATGACACTTAAAACAACACCAGACTCGTTACCTCATGGAGAAATACCTGTTGTCCTCAGTGAGCCAAGCTGGTGTGGTGAATGGTGTCGCCATCGATCACAAGGTGATGAGTGGTGTGATGTGGGGCTCTGCCTATTGGTCTGTGGACATTGTCAATCGATCCATATCTAGGCACTCCATATCTACAACATGAAGCCCTCGATACATCATCTCCTTAGTTATCCCTAAGAATGGGGGATAAATGGGACCACCTTAGGTCAACTTGGCCAATTTCCTACCCAATCAATTACCTAATCAACCTCTTAATAAACCTTTGACATGGGATCTAGAGATGGGATGAGCCTGTTGTTCCAATAGGTAATCCATTGATGAAAACCCTAACTATTATTTTATTTGCAGAAAAATACTAAGTCCCATGGACATAACTCAAGAAAACATTTTGTATAAAAAACTAACACACTATTTTATTTCACACAATGTTGACATGCTGAAAAGTTTTTAAGACTATTAAAATTTGAGAATATCTTAATTTCTGTTTTCTACAAAATCTTATGGGTTTGAGTCCATCACTTAAAAATCCTAGAATAAGATGACTTTCACATTTATCTTTAATATAAAAAAAAGTATCCTTCATATTTACCTTATGATTTATATTTAAATATAAGTATAAATTTAATATTAAAAACTAAATACAAATATACATCCAAACTTAATAAGAAACAATGATATACATCCTAAGTGGGCATAATGGTTAAGAACATGTGTTTCCTCCTAAGAGGTCACATGTTCTACCTCCGTAGACTTTACCAATAAAATAGTTGGGCAAGGGGGCTGACGATGTTGCAGCAACATACGTTTTCGGGATGTGAAATTGTTTCATATTCTTCTTTTCATCTTACCAACGACTTTCACCAGCAGCTACTTAGCTGCTGTGCTAGTTATTTATCAATATAATTATTAAATATCTTTAATATCTTTAAATAAATTTTATAATAGTATTAATCACTAATAACAAATATTACACATCTACATGCAAACATGGATCATATATCCAAGTCCGTCAGCCGCACTGCCATAAATATATCATATCATTTGTATTTTTTATTATAAATATATGCATTTTTATTTATCAACCTAAATGTTAAATACTTTTATAATAATATTAATCATTAATATTACACATCTACTTGCGCAAGCATTGATGATATATCCAAGTCCGTCAGCTACAATGCCATGACCGTGAAGCAACGATATAAATATGTTTAATGTTTAAATTAAAATTTTCGAGTAAACATAAAGTATATATTTATAATCGTTATTTTATATATGAATATAAATATTAAATGCTTTAAAACAATTTTTTTAATAATATAATTAAAAATCATCTTTGAGCTCCAACATTAAATATATAAATCATTAACATTTTATTATTTTTTATAAGTCAATATATGATTTTATATTAGTTTTTAAAAATATAATACAAAAAGGGTCATTGGCCTGCCAAAAAAGTAAACCAAACCAGGAGTAAACCATCATTGTTTTTGCCAAGTATTTCTAGAAACTAAAGACAATTGAGTCCACTACTCTTTGAAAACTAACTAGAACTTTTGAAACTAGACTAATTACCACCTTCTAGACAGAAGAGAAAAGAAAATCCCTGCTAAAAAACTATTGATACCAAACTGACTACAACTACTAATACCTGGTTAGAGTTGCCTGAATTGGATGCTTAAAACGAAAACTAGAGAACCCGGGGTCGATCCACCGCTCCTCCAACTTGATTTTTTTTGTCTTCCTTGGAGGATGCTACCCGGACCTTTCATATTTGAGCTACTGCATCATGGTTGTCTGCAAGTGTTATGTCCATATGGTGGACATACCTCAGGTACAGGTGGAATTGTGTTTCCAGTCTCGCTTGCTTACTCTCCTAGTTTTTTTCGATTTGTACCAATAGATTTACTACGCTCTCCAACCCGCTAAAGTGCTATCAAATATCTTTCATCATGGTCTTCATCTCCCGCTGGTCCTCCATATGAATTTCTTCTCGGTCTTCCTTTACTTTTCCTATCAGCATCTTTGTATGTCATGCCATCTCAAGAGTTTTGTGATAGAGGGTCTCTCGGGTTCGAGTTGTCCTCATATCAATAATCCAATCCACCTCCTGAGATACCTTTCTTTTATCTTTTCTCTCACGTTCTACCTTAAGATTTTCCTCCCAATTTTACACAACTTCTTTTCCTTTATGTGGTATTGTGGCTTGATACATCCTAGCAACATCCCTTGTTGTGTTCTCAATCCTAGTCTTTTTTCAGCAACTCTCTGGATTGGAGTCCCCTAGTGGACTACCTTTTCTAGTGGTGTATTTCTTGCACACCATCTTGCTATCCTCTCCTATTTGGGCCTCTGGCTCTCTCTTGGCTCAAAACACTAAACTTCCCCTTAGTGAAAGAAAACCAGAGCAAGAATCAAAGAAAAAAATTGATCTCTGTGAGGTGTGGTTAAACTAGATGAAAACCTCAATATAACAACCTCTTGCATGATTGGTGATATCTCTTAATGATCCTCCCTTAAAGTGGGGAATACAGTCACACTGAATACCAGTCGTGGCACCTCAGGCCATTATCCTTCCTTTGGCTCTTCGCCAGCCACTTCCCCTAATGAAAGCATGGCGTCTAGTCTTTTTTGGTACGATCTGGTCCCTTGGAGGCGAGTTACACTCTAAAATATCCCCCATATTTTCTTGCCTCTTCTACTTATGATTGTGTTGGCTTCAACCGTAACTACCTCCCAAACTGCTCACTTTAAACTCTATTCTAGATTGTACCACTACTTGACTTTCCATCCCTTTCTTGTCAAATCGTCGCATGAGATCTGAATGCCAAGTTGTTTGTTTCACATAACCCATTTGGGTCCCACTCTAGACCTGCGTGGAACTCTTTTTCCTCTATGTGATTGTCTTCCCAGTGGCTGCCACGATGATGTTGTGTTGCCAAGTGTTCGCAGTTTGATCTAAGTTTTCCAACTGGAATCTGTGTCCATGCCTCATCCAACATATTGCCTTCATGTTTCACTCCTTTGTTGGCTAACCTATCCACCAAAGAATTTTTCGACCTTCTTTCCCACTTGAAATCAATTGTGAAGAGAGTTTGTAGGTGCTTCTGAATTCTTTGAAGGATTTGAGCTAGGCACCAGTGTTTTATTAGCTTGTCAATGTTGGTTCCACACTATAATATTTTCTCTATACCTATAAACAGAGTTGAGTCTCCTTCAACTGTAACATTGACATGGCATGCTCTTATCAAAATCTCCATCCCCTCTTCCAACACCCCAAAATCTACTGCATTATTTGTTGTGCTTCCCACACTCACTGCATAAAGACGAATTATTTTCCCACCACTGTCTTTGATTGCTCTGAGGTATCTTTTCCAGGATTTCCTTTTGACGCTTCATAGAAATTTAGTTTTAGGAATCCTACCTGAGGCGGGGTCCAATCTTTGGCTTCACTTTGGATTTGTAGTTCGCGATGAGCATGTATGTTGAAAATCCGATCTTTCAGTTGTAACAATTGCAAAACATGTATGTCTTCAGATGACGTGTTTTTCTTTGAAGGAGCGATATTTCACTTATTTCCTTCCATATTTCCCAAATGACCATCCCCGAAGTTAATCCCAAACATAAGTTGATCATTCCATTTTCGTTGTAGTGTTCCCTCCAGTTCCCCAAAGTTGCTCTGATATCAACCTTTACTCTATCAGTCTGTCGGTACACTATAGATACCCAATCCAAAACCTTTGTTGTATAGGAGCACCCGTCTAGTAGATGGTATATTGTCTCCTCCTGAGCTTCATAGAGGTGGCATCTTGAGGGTCCATACATGCCTCTTTTAACAAGTTTCTCCCACATTAGGATTTTCTTGTGTAGGATCAACCATATAAAAAAAAATTATCTTTGGCCACTGTGGTAGGTTCCATAGTCATTCCCATTAGGGTTCTTTGTTCCTCTGATCATGACCCGTGATATAGTAAAGGGATTCATTCAGGGTGAATTCTCCTCCATGTTTCCTGCCCCAAAGTAGTTGGTCCTCTTCATCAGAGATCATAATCTTTATTTTCCCTATCTCCTCTTCTATATATTTAATCATTTGGGAGTCCCAATTTGTATCTTGAGCTTGGATAATATCCCAAGTTCTCCATTTTGGGATATTGTCCCTTTGTTTCCAATACTAAAAAACTTTTATTTTTCCTTTCCCGAGCAAATATTGTTTAATACCTTCTCTATCTTGGTTTTCAATCCTGGTTTCCTGTTACCATGCGTCCTCCTAGAATATAGCTTTGACCATTCCTAATTTCCCAAAAACTATGTTCTTGCACCCAATTTTTATTTCTCCAAGATAAATTCCAAATGTTCGATCCCTCCCCTGTACCTGTGAAACAAATACGGTCTTGAGGGGTACTACCAAAGGAGTATTTTATTTCCACGAGTTGGCCCACAGCACTGAGCTATCTTTGACCCATATCCACCAAATTTTTTCACCATAAGCGACATTTGTCATGTGTGGGTCTTGCAAACCAAGTCCTCCTTTGTTTTTTGGCCAACATAGTTTATACCATGCCACAAGTGCCCATTTATTCTTATCCTCTGCACCTCTCCACAAGAAGCTCCTCTGTATTGTTCTTAGTTTTTGTAAAATTCCCTTCAAGGCTAGGAAAACCAACAATAGATAAGCTAGGATAGCTTGTAAAACTGCCTTCATGAGGACTAGTCAACCTGCAAAATTTAGGGCTCAATAGGTCCATATTTTGACTATGTCTTGCAATTTGGTTATAATACCTTCCTAGGTTGTATTCTTACCTACCTGATCCATTAGGGGTACTCCCAAATGTTGGACACAGTGGTATGATATTTTCATTGATTTCAACAAGGTGCAAAAGAATCCAGTATAAACTGAAAGCTTGGAAGGAAGAACATTAATCGAAGCTCTGAAGAGATGACGCACAAGATCCATTCATTCTTATTTCAGGACAATCCAAGATCGTTAGATCGAGGTGAAGTCATATGTTGGGAAGGATTGAATCTCAACCCTAATATCTAAAGCATGATCTTCAGATGATCTCGCCAACCGTTAGATCAAGGAGGGACTTCAGATGAATTCTCAACCATCCGATCAAGTTTAGTGGAAGGATAGTGTAAGCCACAATATCCTAGAGACTCGAATTAAAATAACACATGCATACCATTGATCTAATATCTCCTCTGGAGAAACACGATCTGTTGGATAAGGTGGTCAACTCCGACATTGACGACAGTGGCAAAAATGAGTCTAGAACAGGTAAATTTACCCGAAAGCTGAAGTCCTGAAATGAATCAAAACCGTCCATATAAAACATGCAAATAAAATGTGACCGTCAATCTTGATAAGTGATTAAGTACTCATTTGGCTTAGCTCTTAGTCACCTCCTATGGTCATATGGAATAGAGGTCATGAAAGTGTGTTTGTATGAATTTAACATGCAGAGGAAGAATTTTTCCTCTATCGGGAAGAAAATTTGTACCAGACAAGATCTGGATTCTATCTTGATTGATATTAAGTGATCAAATACATCCAATGCATTGGAAAGCTAATCGAAAAGTTTAAATATGATTTGTTGGAGAACTAGGGATGCAGTAGAAGCTTAAGAATAAAATAAAAAGGCATGGGATCAAATTTAAATAAATTGATCCATATCTGTGATCGATTTATGAAAAAACCCTCTTACTAAATTGAAAAGATTTCATGTTAATGCATGAATAAAAATAGAGGGAGATATTAATTCTAAATTAAAATACAAATGCTATTACTGTTAATTTAAATGAAGAGATGCAATGGTATAAAAAAGGGGACACAATGCTTCAATGCTCATACCAGTAGGAAGATTATATAAGAAAGAAAGAATGGTGAAAAAGAAGTTTCTTTGCATTCAAGATCAAAGACCAAAAGAAGAAGCAGAGTCCAAAGAAGAAGAAGTGATGATACTTATGCAGTGAGGGTGGAAGGGAGAAGCAAGGAAGGTTTCACATCTTTTACTAAGTAAAGTGTGAATAAAAGGGAGTTGGTGCTTCCTAGGGTTGGTGCCTTGAAGAAGGGGATTTGTGTCTCCTAGAGTTGGTGTTCTAAAAAGGATTGGTTTCCTTCATTGTCTCAGATTATTCTTTATAAAAACTTGTAATTCATGTTAATTATATTTATATAATTGATTTTATATACAAGTCCATTGTTGATCTTTGTGGTGATTAATAAAATAATAAAGTAATTACTAATGGTTTAAAAATAGGTAATAATGATTCACCCCCCTCTCAATATTTCCAACAATTGGTATCAGAGCGAGTGCCTTCAACACAATCTAATAACTGGAAGGTAGATTCTGAAGTGGATCAGCAAGAGGGAATGTATTCCAAATAAGCACCATTGTTTAATGGAGGTGGTTATGCTCTCTAGAAAATAAGAATGAAAAGCTACATGTTTGCTCTTGGTTTTGATGTCTAGCAATATGTTGTAGATGGTTACACTACACCATATACTCCACCCATAGATATTGTAGGAAAAAATATTTGTAATCAAAACTCAAGAGAAGTTAATGTCATTCTAGGAGGATTGAAAAATTTTATATGTGTGAAAGCAATGCATTGTAAGTCAGCTAAGGAAATCTAGGACAAATTGGAGGTTGTATATGAAGGAAATAGAAAATTCAAGGAAGCCAAACTACAAACCTATAGAGCTCAGTTTGAAAATTTGAGAATGAAAGAAGAAGAGAACATTGTTGAATACTTTCATAGAGTAGATGAGGTAGTTAATTCAATCAGAGTAGCAGGAGAAGAACTTACCGATAAACCTATTGTACAAAAAATCTTAAGGTCATTACCTATGAGATATGATGCCAAGATTTCCACAATTGAAGATAGTCCAAAACTTGACAAACTCACAATGGATAAGCTTCATGGAATTTTTACAGCATATGAGATGAGAACAGGGAGCAAAAAAACATCAAAAGGAGAAACAACCTTTAAAGAATCTAAAACAAAGATGAGGCAGGAGAAAAATACCAATGACTAATTATTAGATATATCTAATAAAGAAATTGCCAACTTCATGAAAAAACTCAAGAAAGGGAATGGGAAATACAAAGGAAATATTCCTCTAATATGTTTCAACTGTGGAAAAATTGAACACTTTGCCAATAAATGTTCCTATCCTAAGAAGGAGGAAAGTGATGATGAAATAACCTTCAAAAATTAGAAGAAAAACAAAACCAAAGATAAAAGGAAGTTCTACAAGAAGAAGAAAATTGTCTTTACCCAAGAAGACAATAGCTCATCTGAAGAAAGTGAAGAAGAAGAGCCAAAGCTTCCATCTATGGGAATAAAAACTCAATATTATAATCATTTGGAAGATGAAGAAGAAGTGAAACTCGAGGAAGAATTCATTCGTCCAATTGAAGAACTAAGAAAATCTAAAAAGAAAAACAAGTTACTAAGGGAACAACTTCTAGAGATTAGAAAAACTACTAAATCAAGAGAAAAAGAAGTTTCCAAAACCTTTAGTGAGTCAAAACAATTGATTATTAAGTTAAAAACTCAACTCAAAGAAACTAAAAGAAAAGAAGAAATATTGAATAAAGAACTCAATCAAAAGCAACAAATATGTAAGATATTGGAGGATGAAATAGTTCATCTAAAAGGGAAATTAGAAAAAGAAGATATCCAGTCTAAGTTTGAAAACAACTCAAAAATCCTAAATAAAATTATTAGCATTCAGAGATCATCAAATGATAAGAAAGGACTAGGATATGATTCCTCTACAGAACAATAAAATGACAAAATAATCTATGCAAATGTTCTTAAAACCCCCATAAGAAGAAAATAAAACAAGACAAGAACAACACCATTGAAAACTATCCCAAATGAACAGAAATTTGCACTTCCTACTAAAGAAAAAGATGACCAGGAGAATAGAATCATCAGAAGGAATCCCTCTAAAAAAAATCAATACATCTTCTTTGGTTATTGTTATTCTTGCAAAAAATTTGGACATAAAGAAATACAATGTAAATCTTATAGAAAGTACAATCCAAGAAATGTCCAAAGATATGAAAATAATAAGGATAATGCAGAGAGAAGAAATTATAACTCATTATCTCCCTTACAAGACTACAATATTGAATGTTGCAAATGCAACAACTATGGTCATAAAGATAGTGAATGTAGATTGTCAAAATATGACAAAAAGATAAATATTCCCAATAATAAAAAAGTATGGAAGAAAAAGAAAACAGAGTGCAATGTAGCCCTATATGTGAGAAACCAAGGATGTCAGTGGTATATAGAAAATGGATGTTCCAAACACATGACTGGATATCAAAGAAAATTTCTCAAGTTAAACAAGAAAGGAAAAGGAAAAGTAACCTTTGGAGATAATATGTCAGCCAAAATACTGGGAAAAGGCATTGTCAGTTTAGGAAATAACAAAACCAAAGCAGAATATATACTTCTGGTAGAAAATATCAAACCTAATATCCTAAGTATAAGTTAGACATGTGATCATGGTCAAATACTCAATTTTGATTCTCATAAATGTGAAATCCTAAAAAAGGACACTGGAAAGTTGGTGATCCAAAAAGGATCTAGAGAAAACTAAGGACAACTCAGAACTCGCAGAAGCAACTAAGGATGCTCAAAATGGCATCAGCAGACAGAAAAAGGGAAAAAATTGAAAGTTCTCAAAACTTAGTGAAGATCACATCATCACGAAGAGCATGTCACAATATTTCCAATGACACAAACGACTCGTCAAACAGAGTTATGTATCAAAAGATATTCATAGTGAAATTTTGGTCAACCTAGCCCAGTTAGCACAAGGATGAGTTATCATCCGTACTGCTGACGTTAGAATCAATATGGATGAAGTCAACATCCTTACAGCATACGTGGCATGTGTAGGAGGTGACATGTGTCATTATGATGTCACCATGGTGACGTGGAAGCACCAAAGGTTGCCACCTGTCACTCATATTCGACATTTATGGGTCATTCTGTGGACCAATAGAATTGCACCAGGTGGCAGTTTGTACAGCCACATGGCAGTCCGTACATAGATGTGGTGATGACATGGCAGGCCGAGTTGGAAGCTGACATGGCAAGGTGATGGTACAGTGGTTGACGTGGCCCAATGGTTGGCTTCCACGCGGCAGTGGGAAAATGCCCAATGACAACCCGTGATCGAAAATTTGAAAAACATAAGATTTGGCGGGTCCATCAAATCTGATGTGACCCCACCAAATCTAGCAACTGACCATCGGCTAAAAGCTTCACCAAATTTAGCGGAGCGAATGTGAGATATATAGAGAGAGATATAGAGAGATAATTCGAAAATTCCCAATGATATATATACCCAATGACAACTTGTGATCGAAAATTCGAAAAAAATAAGATTTGGCGGGTCCACCAAATCTGACGTGACCCCACCAAATCTAGCAACTGACCATCGGCTAAG
The DNA here is from genome assembly GCA_032191745.1 of Picea mariana. Lineage (NCBI taxonomy): Eukaryota > Viridiplantae > Streptophyta > Pinopsida > Pinales > Pinaceae > Picea > Picea mariana. Next base: position 13,200 of record JASDQU011103969.1, on the reverse strand, counting down.
AGCTTCACCAAATTTAGCAGAGCGAATGTGAGATATATATATATATATATATAGAGAGAGAGAGAGAGAGATCTATTGCAACGGTCTAGCCAAAAGGGGAGGCCTGCGGGCTTGACCCCGAGACCTCCCCCCTTATAACGCCTTAATTAATGCTCTGTAACCAATGGGCCAACGACCCCACATTGTAAACAATGTCATTTTAATTATTTAAAAGATGCATATGCCCAATGCTGGAGGAGGTCGCATGTGGGTACGAACGACACACATTTCATGATAGAATATTCATCATTTATTACAAGTTGCAGGGCATGGAAACTGAGACAAAATTCCTC
>JASDQU011103968.1:16351-30177 GCA_032191745.1 Picea mariana | reverse complement strand
TTAACAACCGATGATAAACTTTCATGGAAATCAATACCTTCCAAATACCTTTCTGCTACGAGTCATGCTTTGAACCTTTCATCTTTTACTATATTTGATTTTATAAAAGGAGATACATCAAACATTGCATATTTGTCCATGATGATTCTGTGGGTAGTAGGATCCCACATTTTGCACCCGTTAACATCATCACCATATCAAAGATCTACATGTCTGATTTGGGTCCTACTTAGACTATTGATAAAAAAAACATAAGCATCACAATCAAATAATTTCACATTTTAGTAATTACCAGATGACCTATTCATACCTCTTCCTGAATCTTCTTGTCTTTTGCAACTGATGGTGACCAAGTTACTAGATAGCACAATCGCTTCTGTCCAAAACTACTGTTGCAACTTGGCATTACTAAACATGCCTATTCGATCCCAACTTCTTTGCAATACTTTCTAAGTTCCATGGATATGAACTTACCTTCATCATATATTCTCAAACACTTGATTGACCTACCAACACATCAGCCTTTCTATAGACCCACCTTTCTAAATTAGATACACTGCTCCACATCAAACTTTTCATTCGAAAAACCTTGACCAAATCCGGATAAACCGACCAAGTAAGCCTTCACCACTTACCTCTAGACCCATTTACAATGGATTTCACCAAGCCTTTTATAGGATTCATTACATGCAAATTCATGGACATAATACCACGGGATACCAAAAACACATGGACCCGAAAAACCACGTTCTTTGACCTANTATACATCTATACTTTTCATAGGTGACCTGATAAACCAGGGGTAAGCATGCCTATACAGGTCTTACAGACATATGCCCATTTACATGCAATCAATAATTTTTCCAGCTAAAAAGTCAATACAATTTTATTTTTTTTAATTTCACGGTGACTCAACCATCACCTCCCTATACCTCCTATGAAAACCCAGGAGGTGAGACATAACAGAAAAACAAAACTTCATCAACCATACATGTAGCTGAATTTGCTTCTTTTGTGGAGTCCTCTTTGGATGCTTGTTGTCTTTTCCAACAATCCTTCTTGAGATGCCCAAATTTTCCACAAAACAAACATTTTGCCTTACCCTTACTGTATTTTGACTTAGAACTGGTTATACCTTTTTGATCTTTCCCTCCTTCTGTAGATCGACCTCTGACCACCATTTATTCTGTTGTTGAGGTTTTGTTACTAGATCTTCTCCTCATTTCCTCAGACAACAGAGCTCCCACAATAGTTTCATAATCAATGGCATCTGTTTTGTTAAACCACATAGTTGTGACTAGATGAACCCAAGAATCGGTAAATGAACACAGTAGCCTAACTTCCTTGTCCTCATCTTCGAACTTTACTTCCATACTAGTTAATTGAAAAATCAAAGTATTGAAAACATTCAAGTGATCAACAATTTTTGTACCTTCTTTCATCCGTAAGCTGTACAACTTCCTCTTCAAGAAGATTATGTTTGACAAGTTATTTGTCATATACATACTCTCCAGTTTGGTCCACAAACCTGTTGTTTTCACCTCTTCAACGATGTTAAACAACACCTCATTTGCAAGACACAAACAAATAGTATTGAGGGCTCTTTCATCCAGATCCTTCTAGTCCTTGTCTGTCATGCTTGCCAGTTTCTTTGACTTTCCAGCCAAGGCATTTTGCAATCCTTGTTTCAAAATAAGATCTCGCATCTTTAGTTTCCATAGGAAAAAGATATTCTTACTGCTGAATTTATCCACCTCAAACTTAGAACTCCAAACTTTCTCAATTAGCACAAAAAAACACCCAAACTGTAGCTTATATTAGACTGAGCCCTTTTAAAAAAAAAGAAGGAGGAACCAATCTTAAGTTCTTAAAGTTCAAAGTTGAACCCAATAAATATTAGTTAAAATATTTAAACCCATAATATATAAAATATATTTATATAAACCTTAAAACCTTTTACTTAAAAGAACTGTCCACCTCACTTTTAAAATCTATTCTTTAATAAAAATATATCTTGTTCTTTCAAAAGATTTTGAAAATATGTTATTCCTTTACCTTATGTTATTCCTTTACCTTCATGCATCTAACTAGAGTGCACAAAATAAGTGATCCGCTAGGACTTTCCTTCCACGGGTAGCATACCAAAAGACATTGGTTTTTGTCCCTCCTTGCAGAGTGTGATAATACCAAAACTCACGAGTATCACGCCACCCACAGAGCCATGAGATGCACTGATAACACCTTCCCAAACATTTCAGGCAACGATGATAACATGTTATCTCTTCTCTCGCAATGAATCTCTTCCACAATGTGGGACACGGATCTCTACATGCATATTAAGTAGAAACTCACCCTTGCAACTCTCTCTCATTCATGCAATGGCTTCCTCTTGCACTCGCAGCTCTGTCACACTTACAGTGCATCGAGACGACTGCTTCACCAAAAACAACGTCTCAAACAACAGATCATACTCTCAGCCTCTTTCACAAAAATTGGCCCTGTAGATATTGCTCACTCATGCAATGGCTTTCTCACATAAATATATGATACCACTTGTTGGGCAGTAGAAGCAAAACATATAATAAAACCATAGCATAAACAAGAAATATAAAACATGCATTAAACCAAGCACAACAATCCCACAATTTGACACAGTGATTTATGTGGAAACCCAATGAGAGAAAAAACCATGGGCAATGATAATTGGTATTCTTTTATTCAAGGGAGAATTACAATAGCCAACCCAGACATACAACCATCCTCTCCTCTCATACACAAAACACCTCAGTATTGTGTCTTGCTCTCACACACTCACTACACATTGCACTCACACCTCTATGGGTATGCTCGTATATATAACATCTATCACTCAGTTACATAGAATGATCATGAATATATCACATAGTTACACGAACAGTTCATAAATAGATTGCATGCATGTGCATTAACATAGATGCATGCATGTGCATGTGACTGCATGAGGAAATTCGTTGGCATGTTTCCAACAGATAGGTGGTGGTGAAGTCCGAATATTTATGATAAATTTGGTTCCATTCAAATGGCTCATTCCCACAGGAATGGATCATGGTGGTGAGTGCAACCATGGGAGGTTGAATGAGGAATTCAGTGACACGATTTGTGCTCCATGTCTTATACTTGATGGTTATATGGAACTACTGCAGGTAGATGGACCACTTCTGATGGTGGTTGTTCTGCAACTTCCCCTATGTTTGTATGAACTACAGAGGTTTGTGATCAGTGTGGATGATTGTCTCCCTTCCCATAATGTAATGTTTCCATTGACGATAGGGTTGTATAATGGAATACATTTCCTTGTCATAGGTGGGGTATTTTCATATTAGATCTAAGAGTGTCTCACTATGGTATGCTACTGGATGAGTGTGTTGAGTAAGAACTGCACCTATAGCATAGTCGGATGCATCTCTCAATCTCAAATGGTTGTTGTAGATAAAGTAAGGAGAGTATTGGATTTGATCACAAGCAATGCTTTAGATCATCAAATGCTCATTGTTGTTCCTTCCCCCACGCAAAATTTTCCCTACCACTGCCCTTGGTCACTTGTTTGAGGGCCCATGCAATATGGAAGAATCCCAACACGAATCGTCATTAGAAGTTGGTGAGTCCCAAGAAGCTCTGAAGCTCAGTTAGTGTGGTCGGGGCTGACCAGCCACGAATGACTTGGATCTTAGCTCTATCAACATGCACCCCATTCTCATCAACAATGTAGCCCAAGTATTGGACTTTGTTCATGCCAAAGGAGATTTTTTCCAAGTTTTCCTATAGCTTGTGCTATGCAGAGTGCTCAAAACCTATTGAATATATTGCATGTGCTCCTCCCAAGTTTTGTTGAAGATGAGGATGTCATCCAAATATAACACCATAAAAGAGTTGGTGAATGGTCTCAATACATCATCCATCAATCTCATGAAAGTGGTTGGTACATTTGTTAAGACAAAGGGCATGACTAGCTATTTGAAGAGACCTTCTTTAGATTTGAAATTTGTCTTCCATACATTAGTTGGTTCAATGGGAACCTGGTGGTATCTAGACTTTAGATCAATCTTGTTGAATAACTTTTCCCCCTTGAGTTGGTCAAGAAGGTCATCAAGTATGGGAATTAGGTACTAGTTCATGACTGTGATTTTGTTTAATTCTTTGTAATCAATGCAAAGCTGCCAGGTCCCGTCTTTCTTTTGTACCAGTACAATTAGGCTTTTGCAAGGGGAGGAGTTGGGTCTGATGTGACCCTTTTGAAGGAACTCTTGGATCTGACACTTGATTTTTTCATTTTCCATCAGCGAGTGACGATAGACTAGTCCATTAGGAAGAGGTGGCATCAACACCCCAGTGGGTGAGGAGAAGATCTCTTTGTACTCTTCCACGATCTCGTCCACTTGCTTATGCTGCAAAGAGAGGCTCTGTGTAGAGGCCACAGATGTGGTAGCAACCTTTTGCTTATTATGAGCACGGATCACAAATAAAACGAACTTCCTGGTTTGTGAAATGAGCTTACTGCATTTCCTAGTGAAGATTAAAGAAATAGTGGTAGGCGGCACTACCTCTGGTATCCTATACAATTTCCTACCCAAAGTAATAATAACAATGTGGGGTATAGACTCATACACAACATGTCGCTTCCACAAATATGGTTGTCCTAAAAGAACATCGAAAACTTCAGGCGGATCAATTTCACACAATATGTTTTCTTTGAAAGGCTTGATGCCATAGGGAAGACGACATTATTGGTTGACATGGAGATCTCTTCCTTGGCAAAGCCAACCAATGGTGTAGGGGTGCGAGTGTGGTGTCTTCAATAGGTCTAGATGCTTGATGACCTCTACTGAGATCAGGTTCTTCTAACTGCCACTATCTACAATGAAATGAAGCAAAGCCCCCTTTACCCACATCTATGAGTGAAAGAGGTGTTCCCCTTCCTATGGTTATTCTGGTTCACTTCGCTGGAATTTGGTGGTTGCGACAGTGGTACTAGGTTCAACATCGATAATCTGCTTCCCTCCTTTTGAATTAGATATAGAGTTAGAATCAACCTCTGACTCGGAAGATTTCAGCTCAACCATCAATGACTTCTTGGAGCGACATTATTCAGTATTGTGCCAAGGGATTTTATGGTATTCACACCATTTTCCCATGTCCTTCTTCGAATTCTCATTACTCTTCGTGTGTTGCAGCTTATACTAGTTGTCCTGAGAGTGGCCATATTTTCTCTATCCCTTGTTTTGTGGGATGGGGCCGACTTTTCCCTGCTTTAGCTGTGAGGAATTTGCAGATCCAAACTCTCGCCTCTTCTGCTTAAATTTTTGCTCGATCTTGACAACATATCTATCAGCCATACCCAATGATGTGATGTCCAGAAACTCCATTTTTGTTTGAATGTATCTATGCATACAACCGTGGTATTTGAGAACCATCTGTCACTCAGATTCTTTGATACCCAATTTGGTGCATAGGGTATGGAAAATATTGGTGAAATCTGGTATTGTCTGGTCCCTTTCCTAACACAGGGTGGTCCATCTTATGTACTGGTCCTCGTAGCTTTCAATAGGGTAGTATTGTTCTTTAATAGCATCCCTAATGGAATCCCATGTGGGGGAGACCACAAATCTTGCAGATTCCTCTATGGCCCTTCGCTCAGAGTAAGTATCCCACAAGCCCTTAACATGGGGGACGACCTTGAGGAGTGAAAAAGTAATCTTTTCCCTATCTTAAAAATTGTGGACCGAAAAATACCCTTTGAGTAGATTCAACCATTTATCTACAACATCTGCATATATTAGTCCTTCAAATAATGGAATATCAAAATTTACTTGTATCTTGAAGGGGGTTGCATGGCCGCTTGATGAAGATGTGTCTCATGTGGGCAGCCGCTGATGGATCTGTGCAAATTTTTCCATCATTTCATTCCTTTTTTGCGCAAGGGCTTCCTCGAGCAACATTTTAAAAAGATATCCTGCTCCATCATATTTATTTTCTTCCCCCATGGGTTTTTATTGCACTCGGTGTGGTCGATCTTTCAAAGGCTCAACTGGTTCGAGTCCCAACTTCTTATACCCAAATCTTGTTGGGGAAATGCATGAAGAAAAATAAATAAAGACTAGATCACTTTGATACCATTGATCCAGATTTATGAGCAGAACGAAATGAATGACAGACTGAATACAATAACACAGATATTTGGAGAACAACAACAAATATCCAGTGAACAATAAATTCTATTGAATAAATTAAATAGGCTAAAACTGTAAAACTACAGAACTAAAAACAACTTGCTCGAATGGTGGTAGATATATTTGAGAAGATATGTGGCTACTACGTGCATTTGTCTGAGCATAATGATTACAATGAGGCTCTCGATGCCTTTTTAATATTACTCGGGAATGCCAAAACCCTAGATATCCAAAAACCTAACCCTAGGAGATGAAACGCCAAAAGTTTTGTGGGCCCCTATGGGCAAGTTGGTACCTCAACTTCCCAAGGTCATAACGTTTGCATACAACCTATGTTTTAGGCACGTGATATCCCATTGGAAAGGTATTCTAGATAAATACACATTGTGTTGTCAAACTCTAACTTTGTCTATAGTTTGATTGTGGTAAGCCAAAAAAACATTGTTTAGGGCCCCAAAATAGCCCTGGAAGTACAAAAAGATGTACTGACATGAAAAATTCCAAACTAAGCGAATTGGATTAGGTAGGAGGCCACCAATATCCACCTAGAAGCTGTGTAGGGCTTCAGACATCCCTGGAAGTGTATAACCCACAATTACAAAGAATTATAGAAGAACATGTTGAACTAGAAACTTACAAGAGGAGCTAGTTGGAATAGGTGGGTGGCCACCAATATCCACCCAGATCAGATATCCTTCTTATACAGTTTGGATTTGGGATTATAATGCACCTTGTGAATTTCCCAAGCCACCATTTTTAACAAAATTTATTAATGATCTACTTGTCTATAAAAACACACAACATAACTCTCTTAAAATTAAAATACATGTACCCTTATTATGTGCATATTGTACATTTTTTTCTCATGTTGTATGAGTGGGTAGTCATCATAAAGATAATGTTGTCTCATTTCCACGCAAATTTTTCTCTCTTGCACTAGTGGCTCCTTCACATTCCCCATACCATCACACGCTCTAGCACTAGTGACTCCTTCGCAGGATGTGGGACTCTTCTTACTGCAACAACACTTTTTTCTGGCACCTTCATGAAGACCTCAAGCAACACCATCATGGGCCAATGATTTCTTTAATACAAACTGCAAAACAATCAATATGTACATAGGCTCTCCCATTGTTGCAGTGGGGTTTTCTTCAATAACATCATCATATATTGTAATACGGAGGTAATATGGGAGGTACCCAATGGGAATGTGGTTATGTATTATTAGTGGACACCATTCAATGTAAAGTGGACTAGGTCCACTATATTATTAAATAAGACCCACTATGGTAGTTAGATATAATAAATAGGATTTCTAGAAGATTCCTACCCTAGAATGTTCCTAGAAGATAAAGAATGTTATATAAATAAGTGTAAGCAATGTATTGGAGCATGGTGAAGAATATTGATATTGTAACAAGCAAGTATTGCTCGAGGAGTGCATTCCTTCCATAAGAAATAATATATGGTGTTACCCTATCTCAATGGTTTTGTCTACATTCTTTTGTTCATTATTGGTGAATGGTTTGGTTTATTCTTGGTTATTTCTGAATTATATTTGCATATCTTTTTAGGTATTTAACATTTGGTACTAGAGCTTTTTCCTTGGCCAAATAAGGGAATAAATTTTGGAGTTCATTTTGCATGTTTTTTGAAAGGAAAAAAAAGGGGTGGTGCACTTCAAACTCAGTTCTGAAACTTTCTACTCAAAATTTGCATAAAATAATTGGATATTTGAATTCCTCTCAGAAAAATACCAACCGAAACAGAGTCTGGGAAGTAAACTTATGAGCATTTTAAATTCGGCCATTTTTCATGATTTTTTTCGGAAAAAACCACATGATTTGCATAGTAAGTTATTAATAAACCCTATTTTATATTGAAGATTTCTTCCAACCAAGTTGTATTTTATTGGAAAAGATGATGGCCCTAGTATTGAAGAATTCATAAAAGATAGGAAGTCGTCTTGGGAAGAGAATTGGAAATATTGGGTAGAGTGTAAATTACAAGACCATTTGGTGGAAATTTCTTTGCAATAGCCAATTGATGGCACATTCTGATGAAGCATTTGAAAATTTACTTTTAGATAAATGGTCTCATACTGATAAAGGAAGCAACAATGGTTTACTTTCATGTGGAAAATCAATATTACATGTTCATGGTTGTATTCATAAACAAAATGTCATTGTTTCTGTTAACCCTAGTTGCCAACAGAATTTTATCAATATTTTGTTGGTTAATAGATTGCAATTTCTTGCAAAGAATACTCACAACACACAAGTTGAGGGTGAAATTATTCAAATTATTAAAGATTTGAAGATCACCATGGAAAAATATGTGTTGCATTCTAATTTTCATGCTATAGATATGGTTGATGTGGATATTGTTTTGGGATATCCTTTGATGGAATCAGTTGGTACAGTTAATATTAATGTGAAAAAGAAGTTTCTAAAGATTTGGTACAAGAAAAAGAAAATTACATTGTAGGATGTGTCTCTTAGTAAGCAAGAAGGGATTATGGAGGAATGAAAAGAAGTTATTGCAGAGTCTAAATATGAATCATAAGTAGAGTCTACAAAAGGATACAAAGCAAAGCCACTGGAAGGACACCATAAAAAATTCAAGGAGATCATTGAATCAAAGGAACATCATGTGGAAGAATTGAAGAAAAAAGGACAGATTCCTACAGTTGTTGTATATCGTTATCCACATCATATCAAGAAACAACAGTAATCGAGGCAAGGGTGTAAGAATCAACAAACTTATGCACTAGCAAGGACCCATAAAGGAAACAAATCAAGAGGTGCATGGAGGACTACCAACACTGCAGGAAGACCGTAGGTTAAAGAACCAATCCCATGGAAACATTGGCATGATGTGGTGCAAGATTAGGGTGGAAAAGAAGAAGTTGGACATCATGTTCATCTTCCATTAGGATGGATGGATGGTCATACTTGGTACCAGTTACTTACAATTCTTAGCCGGTCACATTGTATGGTTTCCTCTCATGTTCCGAGGATGAAACATGCCTAAGGGAGGTGGAATGTAGTATACCTAGGGAAGTAATATGGGAGGTACCCAATGGTAATGTGGTTATATATTATTAGTGGAGGCCATTCAATGTAAGGTGGACTAGGTCCACTATATTATTAAATAAGACCCACTATGGTAGTTAGATCTAATAAATAGGATTTCTAGAAGATTCCTTCTCTAGAATGTTCCTAGAAGATAGAGAATGGTATATAAATAAGTGTAAGAAATGTATTGGAGCATGGTGAAGAATATTGTTATTGTAACAAGAAATTATTGATTGAGGAGTGCATTCCTTCCATAAGGAATAATATATTTTGTTACCCTACCTCAATGGTTCTGACTATTTCTTGTGTTCAATATTTTGGTGAATGGTTTGGTTATTCTTGTTGAGATTTAAGGGTTATTTCTTAAGCAAATTTGCAGATTTATTAAGGTAATTAACATATCCCCCATCCGCCACGGCTTCACCTTACTCATAGGAGACATTGATTCACTGGGATTGAGTCTGGGAACACGGTCTTGAGATTCCTTGGTTAGCACAAATCCAGTTTTTGTAGTGTGCTTGCAGCAGATGTGACAGCACACACAGAATTCTGAACTAAAAATTTGAAGATTGGGAGCTCTTTCTACCGATATCAGTCCTTCTCTTTCTTCATATGTATATCTAGGTTTACCATATGTTGAGGTAAATCTTCTTAGTGATGGCTCCTCCACGCAGCTTCACTTTTACAGCGGCCAACTCCTCTCCTTCACGTGGATTCTCTTCCATGGAAGTTTAAAACCTCCAATGTGAGTGGCATAATCTCATATTTCTCTATCCTTAATCCAGATACGATAACTTTCATCTATCCTCGGCCAACATTTTTCATCCAATGGGTTTCAAAACCAACAATTCTATTCTCCACAGAATGATGGCCCATCTCCTTCGCAGCTTTGATGATGGAAAAACAATCTACTACATACATAATAACAATTCACTCACTCAGACTATCTATTCTACTCTTCTATGTTAACCTCCTTTAGGTTTCCATTTATGTGGGTTCCATTTTCTTGGGCTACGCCCAGTCCGTCTCTGATACCATGAAAGGAAACATGAGAGAGAGTAGACATTGTTACACAAACCAAAATTGTGATGAGTGCTCTATTAAAAAATGAAATAGAGTATATATAAATACACAAAGCTTTGTCGCAAGATAGACAAAGTACCTTGATAACACAATCTACTTGGTTGAGCAAATTTCTCAACCTCGTGCCAATCTAGGAATCATCTAGTTGGAGAGAATCTCTCAAATCCAACTATTTCCAACAACTTCCCAAATACTAAGAAAATTTAATCCTCATTAAAACTTACTATGATAAAGTATAAAATTGAACATACAATAGTTGGAAGTAATTACTTGGACATGTTTCATGCCCTACTTTTAGAAGAAACAAAGAATTACTTGTTTGGTGTGCTTATTGATGATTGATATTGCTTTTCATGATCTACAAAATGCAAGGGCTAAGAATATCAATCAAATGTTGAATATGTGAAAGTGGTATTTGACAATTGATAACATCACACACGAGATTTGCAACTCATTGCTATTATAATGCTTAGTGTTGATTTTAAATCCCCAAAAAAACTTATTTAAAAAACATATTTTCTTCTATCAAAGTTGTGCATTGTCCACATATATATAAAACATATAAAATTATATATATATATATATGTTAATGTTAATGTTAATGTTAGTGTGTTATTTAAACATATAACGTATGAGATGTTATTTGATAGGTGATATTGATATCTAAAATTCCATTGAAGATTAGGTTAAGGTGTACAAAAAGTTGCATGTGGACTTGAGAGACTGAAATTCTATCGTGCGTGATCCCAACCAACTCCACTAATGTGGTTTTTAATATCCACGTGCTTCACATCCCATTCTACGTTACCATTACTATATGTGAGATGTCGACGTGAGCGTGGATGCATGGGAAATCTCTTCTAAGATTTTTCTTTAATTTTTGTTATTATCCCTAAGTCTTCCCTCCCCATTCAACGTTAACGTCGAATAGTTGTTAGCAGCTTAGTCGTTGGGGATCATGATGGCCCCACTCTTTCATAACATATTATTTCATTGAATTATTAAAGTGAGGGACTATCACCTAACCAATCAATCAAGCTTCAAGTGGTGCCCACATAAGTAACAATATTTGCAATACATATGTTTGGGGGTTCAAGTCTATGGCTAGGTAGTAACTCTTCAATAAATATATTGAGTGAAAACATATTTGAAAATGTGTATTTGATGTATGATGTGAATAATCTCATATGCATTATTGTGAGATAAAGATGGTTTATAAAGTATTATTTATATTAAAATTTTTATCAATTTAAATATTAGTTTTAATGTACAAATATTTGGATAAATATTTAAGTTGAAGTAATATTATCCTCTCTTATTTAACAATAACAAAAATGAAACTTACAAAGTATTGGATAACTTTTAACTTAATTACATTGACAAAATAATGCAATGTAAGATCTCCTAGATTTTATTATGTGAAAAAATTTACAACTTTCATAATCTCACATATTTAACACAACTATCAAGCATTCAATCAATCATGCACACACAATAACATATGTGATATTATTTTTCTCATGATCAACTATTGACTTTGCATCCTAACTTTTATCTTTCTCTTTGACACTTCATATTCATCCTTTATAGCATGATCTTTCACCTTTGTTTTGCACATTATTTGTGTCCACACATTGTTAACATTTGCAATCTATATTTTCATTGTTATGTTATTCCACTCTTATCATTGCGCACTCCTCCTTCTAATAAAGGAAATATTATTTATATAATGATAAGCTTCTAATATTGGACATATATTAGAGCTTAAAGAGAGATTATTTATATAATGATAAGCATCTAATAGTGGACATATATTAGAGATTTTGTTAGAGAGTTAAAGGCATAATTATATATCATCCAAATTTCCAAATTCCCTCGATTAAAATGAACCATCTCATAGATTGCAACATATAGGGTTTTAAACAAATTTATAGCAACTCAAAGGTTCACTTTATATATATATTTTAAAATCATTTTAGTGGATTTTATAATTAACAAACTCATGAAATCTCTTAGGTACGTGGCTTATAGAGTTGACTCGTGCAAAGTGTTTATAAAATTGCATGTATCAAAGCAATGAAGTTTTTATGCGAAATCTTTGTTAAAATGGTTGTAGCAAAGGCATGGATTTTACATGCAAAAGTGTATAAAAAAATCTTAACAAGTAATGGATTTGTTGTTTAATTTAAGTTTTATTCTTTTACGTAGCCTATACTAATCATTGAATTACATTAGTATTTTAAAGATAAATGATGATTTGATATGACATCATATACATATGGTAGATGATGTTAATAATTATTGTATATTTTTTTTTTTAATATGAATTTTTATTTTTCTAATAGAAAATTTCAACATGAACTTGTCTTTTATAATTGCTAAGGTGTTCATATTCATTGTGTCCAAAGATGTAACTTTCATAATTATGGTAAACTTCTTCTTTTCAACATGAACTTGTCTTTTATAATTGCTAAGGTGTTCATATTCATTGTGTCCAAAGATGTAACTTTCACATGAAAACACTATTTTTGAAACATGATATATTGTTGGAAAGCTCTAAACTTCTTCTTTTCAACATGAACTTGTCTTTTATAATTGCTAAGGTGTTCATATTTATTGTGTCCAAAGATGTAACTTTCACATGAAAACACTATTTTTGAAACATGATATATTGTTGGAAAGCTCTAGGTGAGTGAGTTCTATTTGGTGATGTAATTTTAAAATATCATAGATCACATAAAAATTTCAATGTTAAGAACTTTGAAATTTTTATGTCAAAATTGTCGTTCTTTGTATTCATTATCATTCTATATTGTATTCAATGGGAAAATATTCATATCTCAACATTAGTAATGATGAAAAAACGATATTAAGAGTGCCAAATATCAATAGAATTATAATGACATTAATTCCTAGTGCTATGAAAAATCAAGATTTCATGAAAAGTGTATTTTCAATGTTTATAACATCGATGCATCATCAATTTAATGTTGTAATTTGACCTCAAATGTAGTAGTGAATGATCAATATTATGTTCGTAATGGGTGGCCTCCTTTTTTTTCCAAGTTACAAATCCTGAGGAAAACCCCTGAGTACTCCCCTCATTTCGAGGACGGTACCCAAGGTAAACTCCAGAATCTTCATGGCATAAGTTCGTTCAACAATACGGCTTGAATCCATTACAAAAATATATACTCGCTATGAGATCAACATATCACTTATGGAAATTGAACCTGGGTGGGGAGGATAACAATCATTCCTCACAAAAACTCAAGCTAAACCTAATTGACATAATGGGCAGCCTCCTACATATGTGACATTGTAGATAATAACTATGATGACACCACTTCCCTTAGAAGTTAATTCACTTTGACCTCATAACCAATTGAGATAGTATAATTACTAATTTTTTACAATGCCTCAATGTCAAAGAAACTCAAACCTCCATGATCTCTCCCTT
>JASDQU011103965.1:1973-12384 GCA_032191745.1 Picea mariana | reverse complement strand
TTTTTAACCATATAATCCAAGTGTTATATCAATGTAGCATTATCATCCAATAACTGTAGAGTAAATAAGTAATGAAAAAATGAACAATCATACACATACACAGTACACCAGTGTTTTATGTGGAAACCCAAAGCGGGAGAAAACCACAGAATGTTTTTTCTTATATGTATTGAAGAATTACATTCATTGAAAGCACCAACTTCCTTTGTTTTCCAGCTGCAACTGGAAGGAGGCTCCAACCCCCTTGTTTCCCAGGCTACAACCTGAAGGAAGCTCCAAATCCCCTATTCTATGGCTGCAACTAGAAGGAGGCTACAACCCCCTATGTTCTTCGGCTACAACCGGAAGGTGGCTACAACCACCTGTCCTTGCCCCATCCAACCGCCCTGAAGTAGAAGTAGAATGATGGAACCACTGTCACATTATCACTGTGATATATACAATTGTAAACATGTACCAATAAACCTGAACCATGCATCAACATGTACCTCAACCTGTGATCAACGTGTACCATAAACAAGTGCATCAACCATGCACCAACTTATACCAAACAAATTGTAATCAACATGTACCATAAAAAAGTGCATCCAACCATGCACCAAGTATGTACCAATCATGTGTCAACTACTCATCAACTATGATTCATCAATATGTACCAACATCATCAACTATACACCTCATGTATGTGCCAACTCATCAAATACTTGTCTCAACCATGTACACAACATGTACCTCAACCAAAAACCCTCATCAATATCATCATCCAAATATGATTTGTAACTCTGTAATAGACCTGGTGTATATGATCACATACCTGCAAACCTTCCTTAACTTTAACAACAAGATACTAGAAAATTCATCAAACTTTTATTTAGTCTCACATGACTAGTTTTCGATTAGTCAATAACGCTAACTTGAAATAATCATAACTATGTACCTGTAATTAATAAAGATCTGAAATTGATACTCAATGTTCTTCAATGTGTTTTATGCAATTCCTCTAGGTGTCACTATTTGGAACCTCCTAGAAAAGGAGTTATACCAAAAATGGCATAACTTGCTTAATTCTGACTTATTCTAGAGAGTGACCTTGTAGAGAGTGCCCCGCACAGAATATTTGTTGAATGGATTTGAAAATATTACACAACATACTACAGACTGTACTATAACCAACACATTTTGTCTTACTTAATTTGGATATGTTATGAATAATTTATGACAGTTTTACCCGAAACACTTGTTTTAGACTAGTTTCAGGACTAACCACAAACCCCATTTTCCATGGAGTGTAACTCCAAAAATACAACGACCCACAAGATGAATTTTTTACCACAGATACTTGGATATGTTTCCTCGATGTCATATCAATTTCATAGTCTGAATCATTCTAGAAAAAATGTTATTGCGAAAATGGTGAGATGAGCTGTAAATAACATACCTTAGAAAGCATCATCAAAAGAATTTATCCTCCCTTGAATTCCAGCCTTATTTTCTTCACCTTCCCTCTGAAATTAGGCTTAGATATCCTTTGGTTACCTCAGTCACCTATATATATTCAATATGCTCAAGTATGATGTAAAATGAGAGAGACTTGCCTCTTATTTATACTCTCCATCTTCTAGGCCACTTAACCCATTTCTAGGTCACTTAGCCTATTTCTAGGTCACTTAACCTATTTTCCTCATTTTTAGGCTTAACAACTTTCCATAATTAGAAAGTTCTTCATTACTTTATCATTTAAATATTCTTCCTTTACTTTATCACCTCACTTTATCATTTAAATAATCTTCTTTGATTTTGTCACTTCACTTTATTATTTAAATAATCCTTCTTGACTTTGTCACTTTACTTTATCATTTAAATAATAATTTATTTTTTGCAAGCTCTTTGACTTCTTTGACCTTTTGGGGCTTCAAGACAACATATGAGGGTCCTCCAACTTTGTAAGGCCATAACTCTCAAACCATGAGGAGTTATGTGACGTTCCACATACCACCAGAAATGGCATGGCATGTACTATCCATATAGAATAGTATTACCTTCAAATATATCAAAACTCATACCATTATACATGAAACTACCTTGTGTCCATTACCCAAACCTTTGTGCTACCAGAATTAGCTACCAGACTTTATTCAAGGGTTGACATCAATGACAACCAACCTTAATCAACACACATTCCTTGTGAGAAAATGAAATCATTGAAACCTAAAAGTGAGAAGTGTATATTTGTTGGTTATTCTGAAGATTTCAAAGGTTATAGAATTCTTCAACCACATTGTACTGAAATTATTATTAGAAGAGATGTTAAATTTGATGAAAATATCTTATCCTCCGAGCCTAATTTGACATTTGTGACTTATTTGGCCTATGAGCCTAATTCGACATTTGTGCCCTCTTCGGCCGCAAGCCATCTTAGGCGTTTGTGCCTTCCTCTTTTCTGGTTTCTTCTTTAGATGATGACAATGAGGATGAAAATCCACCTCCGCCTGCTCACCTTCCTCCAGATGAGTTCTTTGAACCTGAACCAATACCAGCTCCAACTCCACCACTTCTTAGATGGGTCTGTTCAAAATGAGAAGCCACTGGTGATCTTATTGGTGATCCTTCATATCAGCATCAAACACGTTCATAGTTCCAGTGAGCCTCTTCTCTTTTGGATCAAGTTTCAGAGACTCATGATCCAAAGAAATTTGCAGAAGCTTCAGGTCATCCATATTGGGATACAACAATTAATGAAGAGTATCGTTCCTTAATGGAAAACGATACTTGGGCTTGTACCTCTTCCAAAAGGAAGAAAATTTGTCATATATAAATGGGTCTATAGAACTAAGTATGTATCATTTGGAAGTGTTTAAAGACACAAGGCTCAGTTAGTTGCCAAAGCATTTTCCCAAGTTGAAGGAAATGACTATAATGAAACCTTTTCCTCTGTAGCCAAAATGAATTCCATCCGCCTTGTTCTTGCCCTTGTTTCCTCACATAAATGAGAGGTCCAACATATGGATGTTAAATCTTCCTTCTTGCATGGATATTTGCAAGAATAAATCTACATGGAAAAACCTCCTGGCTATGTCCAGAATGACTCTAGCCTTGTTTTTCGCCTTAAGAAATCTCTTTATGGTATTAAGCAAGATCCTTGAGCTTGGTATGCCAAAATGGACAGCTTTCTTATTGCCATTGGATTCTCTAGATGTCATTCTGATCCTAATGTCTATACCAAGAAAGTAGGAAGCCATCTCATAATCCTTTTCCTTTATGTTGATGACCTTATCCTTACTGGTAGTGACTCAAAAATTTTAAACCATGTGAAAACCATCCTTAAGAAGAAATTTGAAATGACAAAATTAGGCTTTTTGCACTATTTCCTTGGTCTCGAAGTTTTTCAAAACAATGAAGGAATTTTTATTTCCCTATCTAAGTATGCCTATGACCTTCTTCATCGCTTTCACATGGATGATTGTAAACCAACCCCTTCTCCCTTTCAGTCTAGAGTGAAGCTTGTTGCCACCTGTACTTCTCCCGAAGTTGATGCCACCTTGTACCATCAGTTACTTGGTAGCCTCTTATACTTGACTCATACCCATCCTGATATTTCCTTTGTTGTTGGTCTTGTCACCCATTATATGCAAACACCCCATGAAATCCATTGGAAAGCAACTAAAAGTATACTTCTCTATGTTTGTGGTACAATTTAGTTTGGGACACATTACAGATCATGGGGGACTCCTTTATTGGTTGGTTTCACTGATTTAGATTGGGCCAGCGACCCTGATGATCGGAATTCTACTGCGATTTGTGTTTTTAGCCTTGGTTCAGGACTAGTCACTTGGGCCTATAAGAAACAACAGGCTATTGCACTTTCTTTAGTAGAAGAAGAGTACCGAGCAGCGGTAAATGCAAGTCGGGAAGCCTTATGGCTTCGGAATATTCTTTCAGAGTTTGGATTCTAGCAACAACATCCGAACAACCTTTGGTGTGACAATCAGAGTGTCATCAAGCTTACCAAAGACCCAATTCAACATCATCGCAACAAACACATCAAGCTACACATTCAATTCATCATAAATCTCATTCATGATCAAGTTATTGAAGTGCTCTTTTTCCCTACAGAAGATCAAGTTGGAGACATTTTCACAAAGTCTCTTATAGAAGCGAAGTTGTCCAAACTTTGATCTATGTTATGAGTTCAAGAAGTTGTCATTAAGGGGGGATAGGATCTAATGTCTCATTTCTTCTCCTATTGTGTCACTATTGTAAATCCTTCAATCCTATACCAAGTTGTTCTTAAGGGGGGATGTTAGGATATTTAGACACTTAGGGGTTAGTTAAGATCTACTTGGTCTAATGTGTCGTTAGGTAAAAGTGTGTTTCTTTAAGATGCATTAGTATGCATTTGTAGTTAGGAAATCCGACGGTCACGATATGTTCCCGACATACAGTGATCTGAAAGTTCATATTCTCCTCGATATTAACAACCATTGATCTGTGGCTTAATGCCATATTGTTCCATGACCTCTATTTAAAAAGCATGGAGGGTCATTTTCCCGTGATCGATTATGAGAAACTCTCTTGTAAAATATCTATGTAATCTTTTTATTTTGCATTACTAAAATTCCCCAAGTGGTCACGTTGGATGGGGTCGTGGATGTTTCCCCATAGGGGTTTTACCATGTCAAAACATTGGTGTGTTGATCTTTGATCTGGTTGTGTGAGTGGTTATTGAAGGTGTTCGTCCTCTGTTGGAATACCTGTGTTGTTGAACAAGAAATCTTGATGAAGGATGAATCTCTAATTGATTTGCGGTAGCCACGTCATGGTAATCCTAAAAATATGAGCAAAATGGTTGAGAATCCTCATAAAACAAATATGCATCCTCAAAATGGTATTTAATAAATAATGAATGAATATCATGTTGCGAAAAGTCATCCTCGAAAGGGCAGAAAAATCTGTAACCATGTCATCACTAGGATGCAAACATCTGAATCATACATGCATGGATGCAAGTCCTTTGAAGATGACATTTCAACCCCCTCTGCTTGAGAGCTACCCTCAATGTCATAAATGGGATCTCTATCAATAATAAAGCAACCCACATCCCATCTATGCTCCCAACCTGTATGAAATCATCAATGGGCTCGTCAACTATATCCAAGGGTTGTTCCACGAATTCATATACATCATAAGATTTGGTCACTTCCTTAAAAGACTCGATAACTTCATTTTCTTCAAAAGGGAAAAAAAATAACAAAGTCTCGTTCTAGCCTTCTGCAAGAGAAACTTCCTCAAGATCCTTTTGGCATTTTTCTTCATTTCCATAGTCATGGAACAAAGCATCATCAAAGTTTTCAAAAGGATTATAACTCATCATGTTCTCTTCTTATTGTGCAGGAGGAGAAGAGGTTTGGATGTCCTCATCAAGTGGAAGATCAGATACTTCATCTTCATCATATGTCTCATTTGTATCTTCTTCATCTAGATCTCCTTCAAGTTTTTCTTCATCCTCATCTACAAGAAAACCTTCTATGCCAAGAACATCTTTGATCTCTTGGAAAGTATTTTTAAAATTCTGGGTAGCTGGTCGATAGTGCTTTAGAAATTCTCCAATGATCTTGGTGGGGATGCTCTTAGGGTTACGTGAGTGTGAAAGAAAATTCCTTTAACTTGATTCCAATGAAGATACAAAAAATTTCATTAGCACATCCTCATGTAGCACATATAGGCTTGAAGCATACTTCATATAAGCAACGACATGGGTATCACTGCTAGAGCTAGATCGCCATTAAATTTTGGGAAACTTGCCCTCCACTCTGGGGAGAAATGATTTGAATATCCAAGAATATCCTAAAAATCAAAGGAGTGATGAACCTTATGGAAATCCCATGGTAAGTCCCGTGAGTCCATGGTTCCATTACTTAGGGTAATACTTCAATGGAGTCGCTAGATGAGCTCAAGGCTCATCAGGGGATGAAAGGGGAAAAAGGGAAAAGTGGGTTATGGGAAGGTGGAGTCACCAGATGAGCCTCAAGAAGAGCTCATCAAAAAAGGTGGAAAGGGAACTTACCTTGGGTGGAGTCCCCATGAAATCTATGGGATAAAAGATTTGGGATAGCTTGTCAATGTGTTGTTAGGGTTCATAAGAGGATTTGATTCACAAGAGGATTCAAAATCCTCCCCAACAATGGTGAAATTTTTTTATCACACAAGTTGTAGGTTGGCAAAAGACTGACCTAACCAAAAAATCAAGTGTTATAACTATGGGACACTACACCCAATGTCACCTCGATGTAGATCCTACACTTGGGGGTGACTAAGGTCACTCCTGGGAGGTGATCCTGGAGACCTTAGGGGAAAAGGTAAGAGAAAGGAAAGGAAGATGGAAATTCTCCTAGAGGTCAGAAAACTAAGTGGAAGAGGAGGGGAAGGAAGATGACTTGTAGACCAAGGAAAGATGCCCCAAAAGTATAGTGCTTTGTCGGAAGATTATACCTGCCTGAGACACAAGGGAAAACCAATTGCAAAGAAATTTGTTAGATGAATCAACAAGTTAAGCTTGTTTTCCCTTTTATGCAACATTTATATCAGCAACAAAAGATATATAAATCAACATATAAAAGCACAAGGTTAACTAACAATATCATCAATGAAATTAGCAATTGATTATGAACTAAGTATAGCACTTTCGGAATGAATAAAAAAAGTTTTTATAAAGTATATTTCTGAAGTAATATATCAGCCTTATGGCTGTAAAATTAAATTATGTACAACAACAAATTTAACCATTAACAAGTGCTCAAAAATAGCCTAAAATATGTGCCTAGTTTAGTGTGTTAGACTAGCAAAATTAGGGGGTAAATCTATGGTTAGTTTAGGAGTTAGGACTAAGTTATCATCTAGGGTTATGCAACCCTAATGGTTGTAGGTTAGTTTTAGTAACAACCAATAAATTAGTAGGAGAAGGGGGACACCTCAATGAGGCAAGAGAGCCAAATGATTAAGGAAAACTTTCTTCAAGAGAGAAACTTTAAACTTGCAAAATTCACGTTTACCAAGGCAACAATTTATTTCTCCAGTGTAACAAGTGAATGACTAGTGCATTCAAAACTTTGGGTTAATGGAGTCAAGAGAATGTGAAGCATATAGTTGGGCTACTCCTTGGGGGTGTAAACCCTTTTAATCCCCAAGGAAAGATTATCTAGCTAGGGTTTCAACTATGAGGGTGTATGCAATTATATTCATCTTAGTAAACCCTTATGAAGCAATATTCCCTTAGCAATAAAATGGTGGAAACACAAGTAGGGGTGTATACCCTTATACTCCCTACTTGGATCAAGAAAATAAAACCTTTAACTTGTAAAAATGATAATACAATGAAATAAATGGCACCTTCAAGCATTAAAAGGCAACAAAAGATAGACGAACCACCAAAAAAGAAATGGAGAAATCCTTCCAAGGCTAGTGCACTGTCTCCATCAACCAATAATCCAATACATAGCCATAAATAAAAGCGCAAGAGAGAGAAATATCCAAATAGAGAAAAAATTCCAGTCCAAGGGCCTCTCACGAGAGGGAGAGTTATGTTAAAATGAGATCTTATGATCTCTTATTTATAAAAAATGTCACCAAGGTGAATTGTCCACATATTTAGGGGTAAACCAAAATACTAGGGGTCAACAACCCTAATATTTCCCCCTTAACAAACTAATATTAAACAATTCATCTAAAATTCACTTTTGCACATAAGCAAACCCTAATTTTAGAAGGACGTCGCCCCTTTAGGAGACGTTTTGGCACTAGGAGAAAGTTGTTGGTGTAGGAGGAGGGTGTCTAGGGTTTCCAAAGCCACATGTCAAGTATCCAAGTTTCTTCCTCCATGTTCAAATCCCAAGTCCCAATGCATCAACCACACCACCAAACCCTAACCTCCCCTAAGTGACGTCATGCCTCTAGAAGTGACGTTTTGCCTCTCCTAGGAAAAATGTTTGGCATGTGGGGGATAGGTTATGTCGTCCAAGTTATATTTAAGGCCTTACAATTTTGATCTTTCTCATCCGACATGTGGGCCCTTGGCATCCACCTCTAATATTCAAGCCCCATGGAAGCCCAAGCAGGCTTGTTCTTCCAAAACTATTCACCAACTAGGTCCTGCAAAGACAAATGGATGGCCTCCAAGGATATCATGACATAACATCATGATAAGTGAATTAAATCAATAAATGAGCCACCTAAGCATGTGCATCAAAGGCCACTATATGAAACAATTAATTTCTCAAAGACATTATGTGACTTTTCAAGCTTGAATGTGGGAGGGTTGGCAAGGTGTCTTATTAGGTAGATCTTTCCCTAGGTCAAGGAGAGTTTCCAAGATATCCCTCTCTAATCCATTTAAAGTGAGTGAGGTGGTTGGGGTCAAGACTCAATGGGCATAGGGATCATGACATGCAAGAGGTCGTAGTGTCTCATTCATGGGTTCCTTTGTAGAGGGCATGTGGTACCTTCATCCACAATGCGCTTTTTCCAAACCCATTATTTTCCATTCTTTCATTCTTTCATAATTTTAAGGAAAGGTTGAAGGCCACTTCCCCGATGTGGTGTCTAGATAATGGCAGTGTCACCCACAAACACCTAGTGGAAATGAGAAGGTTGGCTCATGATAAGACCCATTTTCTCTCAGCCATGCAACTAAGAGCCATTACCATGGCTTGGTGACCAAATGATGGTAATGTCATACCACTAGATATTCATGGAAATGATAGGTCGGCTCGTGATGAGACCCCCTATCCTCCAACTAACCTTTTAAGCATTCCTAATCATATTTTATTGTGGGTTCCCCTTTTCTCAAAGATAAGAATTTCATTGTTTTCTTGGGTGATCCCTGGGTGAAGCATCTATAAGGTTCATACATATTCTTTTATATTCTACCCCAAATCAATCCCTATGGGCCTTAAGCCTCTTCTTCCCATAGAATGAGGGACAACCCCTTCTTGGGTCAATACACCCTATAATCCCAAGAGATAATGAAATGGGGGAAAACAATGATGGAAAGTGGTAAGTATGGTCGGGAACGGTACAATAGATCTTCAAAGGAGTTCCTAGTAGCAAAACCCTCCCCAAGGAAAACCACTTACTAGGGTATAATGTCAACCACCAAGGTGAAGTAGGGAAAAATGCATAATGTTCAAGAATATATCATGAAATCTAGAGCAATCTAAGATACAACATACTCAAACGGCTTAAATATTGAAATGATTCTCACCATAATACTGACTTGTACCTCATGGAGAAAGCCTCACTGCCTTCCAGAAGCAAGCTGATGTGGTGGATTCCATATGGAAATCTATGACCTTTGTTGTGGTGATAGGGGTCTCCATATGTGGAAAAGGATACGTCTGGTCATGTAGTCTGTCAACACTCCACATCTACAACCTAAGGGCCTTGAGACATAATCTCCTTAGTTATCCAAAAAATGGGGATAACATCTGGCTCCTACTTGGGGACATGTGCTCGTTGTAGAGTGCATGAGAACCACAACATTTCCTGGTAGACATGTGCCTGCCAAAAAACCATACAAAGGGATCAAAGAATCTAGGGTGGTGCTATCACCCTTCATCCATATTTATAAATCCAAAATAGAAACTAATCTAGAAAAAAAAATTGACATTTTTTCAAAAATTTATAAGCTAAGCATGAAATCAATATGCAAGTAGAGAAAAATGAAAATGAAATGCATCTAAACTAATATGAGCAATCAAAATGAAAAATGCAGGAAATAAAAATGACTTGCCTGCTTACCTAGGGCCTTGGGGCCCTGAATATCACATGTTGGATGATGTTAGGTGAAGTCATATAACCAATGCAACCATTTGATCAAACTCATCAAAGTGTCTCCCCCTGTGCTTAATCATATAAAACAACAAAGATAAGTCAAGCACATAATAAACATGAGTATACACACACATATAATCAATCATGAAATAAAACTTATGAAGATAGGTGGGAGGGAGGAAATCATGTTGGAAAGAAAATCATCAGCCCAATCATCATGCCTGAAAGTGTAGACACATGGCTGATCAATCCATCTCTAAAGGGGGATATTCTATGTATATGAAGACTCATCTTCACCTACGCATAAAGAATCACTGCTTGTCGAGGACTGAGAGGAAATGAAATATCAGAATAATATTGCATGGTCTCTTGGAGAAGAGGGTAAGAGGTAAGGAACAGACTCAGGTGTATAAAAACATTGCCTCTTCCCCTAGAAATATTGATGAAAATCTCCAAGACGAAAATACTTATGTTTTGAAAGATGAATCTTTGATTTCTCTTTGGTGGCCACCTCCTGGTAATCCTCAAGATATGAGCACAATGGCTGAGAACCCTAATAAAACAAATATGCATCCTCAAAAGGGTA
>JASDQU011103963.1:17942-29324 GCA_032191745.1 Picea mariana | reverse complement strand
ACCCCCATAAGGTGAAGTTTGTTTGCACTAAGTTGAAGGGGCATGATACTTTATGGAAAGATTGTGTACAAGAAGATATAGTTTATAATTGTAAGGAAAAGATTAAGACTTGCAAGAAAATGGTAAGTAGCACGAAAGTGAAAACCTTACCTATAAATTATCAACAAGTATTTTACATTCATGGATATTTGAGGCAAAGGTAGACATTAGTCTGAGGGAACATATAAGAGTTCTTTATATTGTCAATTAGATCATGCATCATGTTAGCACTCCGTAAACTTCATTCGGCTAAGAAACGAATGACAGAGACAACCTACAAACCAACTTTGAGACCCAAAACTAGCCTTTCAGACCTGGAGAGGGCTCTCTCGGGAGACTTTGTCTCGGTATAGGATATGGCTTTAAGCTGTTAGCTAGATTTAACACCTTTGAATAATAATTTATGGTTCTATTGGTGAAAGAGATTAATACCTTGGGCTATGGAGTCAATTTAAGAAAACGATGGAAACAAATGACTCGGTGACTGAACTTGAGAGGATAAAGGCTAAGTAAGCAACAATTTTCAGCGTAAAATCATTCTATATGAAAAAACAAAAGAAGTAACTTGGAGTACCACTGACGATGAATTTAGGGTTAACTTAGAGGAAAGACGGTTTGTCTAAATGGCGTGAATCCTAGGGCGTTGCGCAACGAATTCCAGGTTCGAAATTACATTTTGATTCAAACATAAATAGATATGAATAAAGAATATGGGAAGTATGTATGCAAAGAAAGGAAACAATACATCCAACCGCTACAATTAGACTATTTTCATCAAAGCTTCATGACTTTTGCATTAAATTTTGATCGAGCTCAAACTACATTCAATAGTCACTGTCTACACTAGTTTTTCCAACCAACTTGGCTTACATCGAAAGAAAAATATATATATGCTAGAGCACCACTTGGGCTGCCCTACTTTCTAGCTACTATCCCTAGTATTTAGGAAACTGTCTGTTCTCTGTTAAATGTCCTTTCGTATGTCTCCCTTCCATGAATAGAAACCGACTGTATTCGGTCGCATCATAACCACCTATCTTTACCACGAGGGTTTGATTATCAACAAGGTCTCGTCATGGGGAGAGTGATGTGTCAATTCCTTCCTTTGACAGGGTATCTGAATGATCAAGTGCTATGTCAGACTCCCACCATCCAATGTAATGGCCTTGATTTTTTTCCGTGTTCTCATTTGCTGGGGTGCATGTGTGGCGAGTGACTGCTGACTGTGGTTGCCATTACCAAAATGAAAAAAATCATCCAAGGGTGACAACTTCTTCAAAACTGTCAAAATCTACGTCACATTTTACAATACAAGAACGAAATTAGTTAATCATGCTTCTTTTGCACACTAGAAATAATTGTGCATACTTTCTCCTCATTTGCTTCACATTCTGTGAAGTTCTTCGCATTCCTTTCTTCCGATATCCTCTATGTTTCGTGCAACTGTACGATTGTATCATGCACTTCCTTGAGCTGTCTCTTCAGCCACNTCCCTGTTTTCCTGGTAAAGCTCGACGATAGCGATTTGCACTTGTTTCAGCTACTGAGATGACTCACGAACATCTGTGCTTTCGACATCTATCCTCCTTGTTCTTCTCTGGCTTTCTCGACTTGTACCTTTGACAGGTTCTAACCGAATGTCACGCATAAGTAATTTTTCAGTGACTGACTTTGCGCATGATTCGCTTGGGACTCGGGTTTCCCTAGCTTCCTTGTTCTTCTTTGGCCTACCCTTTCTCTGGGGCAATTGCTATTGGGGGGACAAGACTTCCAACGTCTTTCCTTCCTGCATGGCCTCTCCGACTTCAGCCTCCACGTGGTGTGATATTACCCTTTCCACGAGTAGAGGGAAATCTCCCTTTGGATCTTTGGGGATGCCCGTTGTGAGAAAGAATGAATCCCAGTTGCTTCCCAACCATATTAATTCCTCAACTACCAACAATTTAATTAGTGAGACATGAGATATTTTTCTTTTCAATTGATCAGCTTCAGACTGGGCATTGTCCGCCATCTCTCAAAGGTTCTGGTGTAGGAAAAAGGGTAGGTTTAACGGTCTCCTTCCTGTGAAGTGCATCAATAATCTAATGTGATGCAAATGTACTCTATCAAACCTCCTCTCACAAGTGAAATATTTCCTAATTACTCCAAGGAGTTTCTGAAAAGGTTCTTGCAAATGTTTACTTGGAAAGCTCGTCTCAACCTTCCCATCTAAATATTCTCGCTTGATGAAGTCTTCATAGCATCGCGTGTCCAAGGACATGCCTTTGAACCACCTTTCTCCATGTAGAGGGATCTTTGTTGCGGTCGACATAGTTTCTTCTGTTACATGGATAGTGACACTTGCAATCACCACGTGGAAGCTGTCGAAACTGAGTGCGAACTACTCAGCCAGTCTCATATTAAATCCTTGGATTTTTCTACAAAAGGTCATGCATCTGAACTGCTCAAAGGACGTTCTGACCTCTGGATCTTCATTTATCAATGTAAAGCTTTGGGGCTCGGGCCCAATGCTTCTACCACTTCGTGCACCTTTTCTTATGCTCTGGGAGGATGCCATGGCACAACTCGTACTTGTTCTATGTGCGGTGGATTCATACGGGCCCGAGGCAGGAATCTCGATCAACCCGAGCTTGCAAGAAACATTATGCAGTGCTTAAGCCTAGTTGGTAACCAAATGTATGCAGAACCACTAGAATTTATAGCGGTGCGGGCGAGAGGTGGAATCGTGCCGGGGAACACTGAATTCATGGTGACTGGAGGCTTCAAAGCAAACTGAAGATTTTTCGTAGTCCATTTGTGCGACAAGCACACTTTGGGGCATGTGAAGTACAACTTATAAGGGCTGCAGCGCATACGTGATACGAGCGCTGTGATTTTTGATTCTTGCAGCCCTCATAATGAGCTAATGATGTTCATTGCACTTGTTGACGTGACTTCTGTTTAACAACTTGCCTTGACCCTTAGCACGTAAAACTTCCTTTATGATAGGACCTGAATCTTTGGGAACAAACTTGTACCATTTACACATGTTTTTTACTCTAACATCCCTTCTCGATTCCAAGGGCCAACTGACCACTTACTGACCTTGAGCCCTCTATTGTTCAGTACCTGGCTTGACATGCTTTGACACACGGACCCTGAATCGACTAAGACTGGCCCTTACTAAAATGAGAAATGATGGCGCTAACAACTATCTCCAATGGGGATGTTATCCTCTCAATGAGGTAGCAAAGAACAACAGACCAGGTGCCTGACCATTGGGCTTTATTCGAATTTCAGACACTGAAACCCAAAAAACAAAACACAACCTAAACTTATTGACATAGCTTCTAACAGACTCAACATAAACTTATGGCCTTCGCTTTGGGCTTCAATTTTCCGTTGACATACTAACTCGAAAATGCATAACTTAAAAACAAAATAAAATGACTATTTATAATGACATGTGACTTAAACAGACTTTATTGCACCAGATAGTGTTTGAGGAACCTGTCGTTTATAGGACCCCAACCAATGCACTCTACATTAATCTCTTCTAGAAAATAAGCATTGTTCCTGCGATATGCACTGATTCTGAATGGACCCATCCAGTGATGATCAAATTTTTTGTGCTTTCCTTTGTCTTTGTTCCTCGCGTCCCATTTCAGCACCAAGTCCCCACTCTGAAAATACTCTTGCTTAGAATGCTTATTGAAGTTTTTCTTTATCCTTTCCTGGTGGAGTTGTGATTGATTGTACACCTGGTCCCTCATCTGCTGTGTGTGAATCAACTAATTTATTCTCCTTTAGGCATCATCTGGATCAGCTTCTTGCTCCTACAACAACTTCCTAACGGGTAACCCCAGTGAGGTGGGGAAAACCGCATCCACACCGTATACAATCTGGAATGGAGAGGTTGAGATGGAATTCTTGGTAGTGACAATGTCCTCCCATAGCGCATAAATAATGTTTTTATGCCAGGCCTTCTTGTTGTCTTGTAGGAGTCTTTTGATGATTCTGGTCAAGCTTTTATTTGATGATTTTGCTAACCCGTTTCCTTGTGGGTAATATGTTGTAGAGTGTCCTAGGATTATATTGTAATCCTAACAAAACTTCTCCATCTTCTTGGACTTGAATGCAACCACGTTATCTGTTATGATCTTGAGAGGGCATCCAAATATCGATTGGATGTTTGTCTCAAGAAATTGAATGATGACTGTGTCAGTAGCCTGCTTCGTTGGGATTTCTTCTATCCATTTCGTGAAGTAATCTATGGTCATGAGTATCCATCTGTGTTGCGCGGAGGATGGAGGATGGATATCCCCTATAAAATCCAAGCCCCATTGCATGAAAGTCGCTTCAACTGAAATCAGTTTCAGCGGAAGGGGTTGCATCTTTCTCCTTCCATTGAAAATTTGACACTCATGGCAGCTGGAAACTTCTTTGTAAACGTCTATGAAGATTCTAGGCCAATAGTAGCCTTCTCTTAGGATTTTATGCGCAGTGGTTTTCTAGTAGTGATTTCCTTCACAGTCACCTTTGTGGAATTCTCCGATAGCTCGTTTTGTGTCATTTTCCAACTCAGCAATATCCCTCTAGGATCTTTCCAGTACAGTGAGTTATCCAAGATGCATAACTTAACAGCTTTGAGTTTTAAGAATCTGGCCTTGGTCTTAATTAAACTCGGATGGGCTTGCAGATTTCTCAACACATAGGTTATGTCTGCATACCACGGTAAATCAACGAACTTTTGAGACACCTGCGCAGTTGTTTCTTCCTGAGGGTTCTCTGACAGATCAACGATGAATTTTATTCCCAAGACATCCTATTCCAATTGCACCGTCATCTTTGCAAGGCCCTCACCTTTAATCATCTTCGTGGGATTGATTTCGAGGTCATATTCCAGCATGGATGCTATCCACTTACCTCTTCTTCCCTCAGGGTTAGGCTGAGTTAGGATATCCTTGACTTAGTTGTTGGGAGCATAAGCGATAATGTGGGAGTGTAATATGTACATTCTGAACTCCTTTAGGGATTTTACTAAGGCATATGCTTGTTTCTCCATAATTTCATACCTTAGTGGAGAGTCCCTTAGCGTTCTGTTGAAATAGGCTATAGGATTCTCAAAGTTCTAATCATCTTTCTGTAACAACACGTTGGCAATGGTATGCTTCGAGGTGAATGAAAACAAGATAACGTATTTCGTGAAGTCTGGGATGGCCAGCACGGGAGATTTAGTCAATTCTATCTTGATATATTCAAATGATTTCCTAGCTTCTGGGTTCCACTTAATCTCTTTCCCCTTTCTGAGCATGCAAGTGATATGTTTTATAATTTCTGCCAGGTTTGGGATGAATCTTCTCAAGAAATTTACTTTTCCTAGGAAGGATTGCACCTCCTTCTTATTGCGCGGAGTGCCAATTTTCAGGATTCCTTCAACCCTACTGGGGTCTTTCTTAATACCCTCCTTTGAGATGATGTGCCCCAACAAATTCCCTTCTTGCATCCCAAAATGTGACTTTTTGGATTCAATGATATGCCAAATTTCCTGCATTTCTGGAAAACTTTCTTCAGATGCTCAAGGTGTTGTTTGTCGAAGTCGGAGTACACTGTGATGTCATCTAGATAGATCACGATAAATTTGTTCTTTTCATCCACAGATTCCATGTACGTCTCCCTTTGGAGGGTAGCTCTGGCATTCATCAGGTCGAAGGGCATCTTAGCATACATGAACGTTCCCCATGGTGTCGTGAAAGCTGTCTTTTCCCTGTAATCTGGGTGTACCATGATCTGATTATAACTTGAAAAACTGTCCAGCATGGACATCTTCTGGGACCCCACTACCTTTTGCAGAATATATTCCATTTTAGGGAGTGGGTAGTGGTCCTTGAGGGACACTTTGTTCAAGTTTCAAAAATCCACACACAATCTTATTTCGCCGCTCTTTTTTCTTACAGGCACTAGGTTGGAAATCCATTTCGAAAACCTCAAAGAAACAATAATTTTAGCTTCGAACATTTTCTTTATCTCCTTTTCGATTAACGACAATAACAGGGGATTTATCTATCTCATCTTTTGTTTGAAAGGCCTCTGGTCTTCCTTGATAGGAATGACATGTTGAATCACCTTTGTGTCATAAACCTTCAAGTCGTTATAACTCCAAGAGAAAACATCAAGGAAATCCTTTATGAGCTTGATGTAGTCTTGTCTGACCTCCAGACTGAGCATTTTCGACAATTTGATTATTTTCGAGTTCTCTTGAGTCCCGATGTTGCAATCTTCGACATCTTCATCATTTGTAGTGATCTTGGAATTCCTAGCCACATCATTTTCATCAAAGAGCATTTCCAACGGAACTAGCCCTTTTGGGATGATATTATTCTTCAGATGTATTATGTCCCTTCTCGCTATCTGATTCTAGAAAGGGTCGTCATTACTGCGTGCATCTGCACTCCCATCTTCGTCGCATCAACACTTGTCATCAATGTTTATGTTAGTGAACTCATCGCTCATTTGGAGAAATCTCTCCACTTGTTTGTCGTCCTCAAACACCTACCAATATTTGATATTATCAGGCACTGTCGGCTTGTGTTTGACTTCGATCTCATATTTTATTTTGGGGAAGATGGGAATTTTAAAAACCGAGGCTGAGGTGGTCAATGCATTAGCGATTTGATTTTTCCCCCTCAGGATAGTCGATAGATTATACTCCGAGAATTATTCTAGGAGGTCGAGCACCAAGTTCCTATACACTCTCAGCCTAAGGTGTTTGGATTGATATATGCCTTTCACTTGGTTTATAACCAGCTCGGAGTGCCCATGCACTGTTGTCCTCTTTGTACCCAATTCTTTCAAAACCTCCAGGCCCAATATGAGTGCCTCATTCTCGGCCATGTTATTTGTATAGTCGAAAGCGAGCTTATATGAGCAGAGTTTTGTGCCCGCCTTGGGAGGACTTATCCACACACCTACCCCTACCCCTTCTTTGTTGAAAGCATCGTCAAAACTCATGTTCCGCATCTCGTTCTCTGTGCGGTTCCTCTAATCGGTGCACTTTTCTGCTCGTTGTGCATCTTTATCGTCAACATTCATGACGACTGTTAAATCTTCCTCTTCAAATCTCAGGTCATTGTAGAATATGGAGGAGCCGACCTCAATGTCGACAGAGTATATATGATGATTATTTGGCTGCGTCTTACTGCTTACCATGTACTTCAGTAGTAATTCTCTATATAACTGTCTCTCCTGGCCAAAGACAAGAATGGTAGCATACGACATGTCCATTTGCAGAGTTCCCTTTAATTTCCTAGCCCACGACCTGGATAACAACATGCCAAACTTAGGGGGTATATCGGCCATGACTACGTCCATGACCATGTTTTTTGAAGGAATTTTGGCCAACAAGATGACCAATTCTTTGATGAGACCCAAACATTTGAATTTCCTCTAATCAAAAGAAAAGAGGTCCTTATAGGGCCTGGTGATGTCCAAACCCAACTTGTCCATGATCACCTTTGGCATGAGGTTGTGTGATGTGCCTGAATATTGCATGGTGTTATGTAGGGTCATGTCATGGACCTTGAGATTGACATAGAGTGGGGGAACATCCTCATTATAATTTGTCTCCTCTATGCGCGAACCAAATAAAATAGCAGGGTGATCATCTTGGATGTTCAAAGTGTCACGGGTTTCTCCCATTTTTAGCATTTTAATAATCTTCTCCCGATACTCACCCTTTTTGATAAGTTTGTTGAATGGGATAGAGATTTTGATCTTGTCAATTTCATTCTCAAAGTTAAAGGGGGGAGAGACTTTTTCTACCTCTTTTCCATGCGTTTCCTAACTTGTCTCTGGTGCTTTCTTTGGGGACTCCTCCTTTGACTTTTCCTTTTCAGCCACATCCTTGGTCGGATTGTCTGGCTTCGGGTGACTTGTGGAAGGGGTGTCTCTTGGAGGTTTCCTTATGGGATTTGTCTTTTAAGGTTTGGTAGGCACCTTCCTGCTCCTGAGGTTGTATTGTTTCTGAAATTGCATGATGGTGTTGTGATAACCTTTCCTGAATTCTTCTGTTTCCTAAGAGAGTGTGTCATCTATCTCCAACATAATATCATCATTTTCACTCATCTATTGATCATGTTTTCCCTTCATAAAAAATGTGTGTGTGTCCTTATCATCGCAACTATGCATTTGGTCTTGGAACATCTAATCAAAATCCTTGTCTGCGTAATTATTTTGGAACACAGGCCTTGTTTGTTGGTTTCCCTGGTCTCTCTGCTTCCTCTGTCTGATCTGAGGGACCTGACCCCTTCTGAGGTTCTGATTTCTAGGCTAGGGGTCATGCTGTTCTTGGGCAGTAGGTCTGTTTACCATGGACATTATTTCCATCAACTTCTCCATCATCTTCATCATTAGGTCTAATTTTTCGTCCTAGGACCGAGATGTCGATAGTTGTGCATCCCCGTGGGGTTTCTTATCACCTCTGTTGAATCTTTTTTGATCTTCCCCAATGCCATCGAGTTTACCTCTACTTCGATTGCATCGCTCATCATGGTCTCTAGATTTGATTATCTTCTTTCTCTCAACATCAAGGAGAAATCATTGTCGAAGGAATCAACGTATTGCAGCTACGCAGCCCTGGGAGGAAGTTAAAATTCTGTGGGAATCAAGTTATAAATCGTCATGAAACGGGCTGAGAATTCTCGCACGATCTCCTTCGGAGCCCTCTTCATGTTCTTGTACTACGTCAACAACTGCAAGGGATTCTTCTTGTCTCCCCATCTAGTAATGAAAGATGTTTCGAAAGCGATGAAGTCTTGAATGCTTGCTGCTAGGAGGGATTTGAACCACTTCCTCACCTCACCCAAAATACTTTGTGTGAACAATCTCATTTTTGCGTCTTCATAGTCCACCTCCTCTAGGTCGACGAAATCATTGAACCAATCCAGATGCCTTTGGGATGAAACGTTCCCTTCAACATCATAGATCTTGATCCTTTGGCTATAATTTTGGGGAAAATCATGCAGTTGGGATGCCAGAACAAGGGGGGAGAATCTGGAGGCCATGGCTCTAAGAGGTTTAGGGATTTGGGGGATGTTCTTAGGTATTAGAGCTTGAAACCTCTTCTAGTCGAAGACTATATCATCCAAACTGGTCTTCGACTTAGACCTGAATAGAGTTTGCTCAAACAGGGCATCAAAATCAAGGTTGTTGATGCTTTGCACATTGTCTTTGGGTAAGGACAAGCTTCTTTCCAAGTAATAGAATGGGTCTGGAGCTTTCTCTCTAGTTCTGCGCAGATGTTTCTTGGGATCACACACATGCTCTACAGGGTTTGGGTCAGGATTTTCTCTAGTATAGATCGTCTTCGGAGCCAGGGTTCCTGAATCAAGCTACTTTGTGCTACTGGTCTTTTTGAATCGAGTTGTCAAGGTAAAGGTTTCAACCAATATATATTTTTGTCCCTCTGTTACCCTCAAGGGTCAAAACTATAACTTTATTCATTCTCCCAATGAAAATTTATTCCATTCTGTCCCTGACAACGATGCCAGAATGTTAGCACTCCGTAAACTTCGTTCGGCTAAGAAACAAATGACAGAGGCAACCTACAAACCAACTTTGAGACCCGAAACTAGCCTTTCATACTTGGAGAGGGATCTCTTAGGAGACTTTGTCTCGGTAGAGGATATGACTTTAAGCTGTCGGCTAGATTTAACACCTTTGAATAATAATTTCCGATTCTATTGGTGAAAGTGAGTAAGACCTTGGGCTATGGAGTCAATTTAAGAAAATGATAGAAAAAAATGAATCGGTGACTGAACTTGAGAGGATAAAGGCTAAGTAAGCAACAATTTTCAACTTAAAATCGTTCTGTATGGCGAAGGGAAAAAAAAACAAGAAGTAACTCGAAGCACGACTGAGGATGAATTCAAAGTTAACTTAGAGGAAAGATAGGTTTTCTAAATGGTGTGAATCCTAGGGCACTGCACAAAGAATCCCAGGTTCAAAAGTACATTCCAATTCATACATAAATAGATATGAATAAAGAATACAGGAAGTATGTACACAAAGAAAGGAAACAATACATCCAACTGCTACAATTAGAATCTTTTCATCAAAGCTTCAGGACTTTTGCATTAAATTTTGATCGCGCTCAAACTACATTCAATAGTCACTGTCTACACTATTTTTTCCAACTAACATGGCTTACATCGAGAGAAAATGATATATAGGCTAGGGCACTACTTGGGATGCCCTGCTCTCTAGCTACTATCCCTAGTATTTAGGAAAATATATGTTCTCTGTTAAATGTCCTTTCGTATGGCGCCCCTCCATGAATAGAAACCAACTGTATTCGATCGCATCATAACCACCTATCTTTGCCATGGGGGTTCAGTTATCAGCAAGGTCTCGTCATGGGGAGAGTGATGTGTCAATTCCTTCCTTTGACAGGGTATCTGAACGATCAATTTCTCTGTCAAACTCTCGCCATCCACTGTAACGGCCTTGATTTTTTTTCGCGTTCTCATTTGTTGGGTTGCATGCGTGGCGAGTGACTGTTGACTGTTATTGTCGCTACCAAAATGAAAAAACCATCCAAGGGTGACGCCTTCTTCAAAATTTTCGAAATCTGTGCCACGTTTTAGAATACAAGAACGAAATCAATTAATC
This sequence comes from Picea mariana, assembly GCA_032191745.1. Taxonomy (NCBI): domain Eukaryota; kingdom Viridiplantae; phylum Streptophyta; class Pinopsida; order Pinales; family Pinaceae; genus Picea; species Picea mariana. The sequence continues at coordinate 18,638 of JASDQU011103963.1, read as the reverse complement.
ATGCTTCTTCCACGTGCTGGCAAAAACTACATGGAGTTTCTCCTTGATCACTTCACATTCTCTAAAGTTCTTCATATTCCTTTCTTCTGATATCCTCTGTGTATTGCGCAGTTGTACGATTGTATCCTATGGTTCCCTGAGCTGTCTCTTGATCCACGTCACATTTCCTTCGTGATCTTGTGATGCTGACACTTCAAGGGTCTTTGCTACTAATTATTGTCTTAGTTCCCTGTTTTCCTAGCAAAGCTCGACGATACCGAGCTATTCTTGTTTCAGCTGTTGAGATGGCTCACGAACATGTGTGCCTTCAACATCTTCCCTCCTCATTCTTCTCTGACTTTCTCGACTTGTAACTTCGACAGGTTCCAACTGAATGACCCGCATAAGTAATTCTTCGGTGACTGACTTTGCGCGCGGTTTGCTTGGGACTCGGGTTTCCCCAGCTTCCTTTTTCTTCTTTGGCCAGCCCCTTCTCTAGGGAAGTTTCTCTTGGGGGTACATGTCTTCTAATGTATTTCCTTCCTGCACGACCTCTCCCACTTCGGCCTCTGCATGGTGTGATATTACCCTTTCTGTGAGTAGAGGGAAATATCCATTTGGATCTTTGGGGATGCCCATTGTGAGAAAGAATGAATCCCAGTTGCTTCCCAACCATCTTAATTCCTCAACTACCAACAATTTAATCAACGAGACATG
>JASDQU011103962.1:22610-36138 GCA_032191745.1 Picea mariana | reverse complement strand
ATCCCTTCAAATCCTCCACACATCTCTCACAAATCTTGGATAAGATATGCCATCAAAATCTCCATGATCTTCTCCTTTGAATATGCTTGAATGATTGTCCCAAATATTCTTCAAATCTTCAAATCTTGAAGATGAAATTCGAATTTGAGGCTAGGTGGTAATATTTGACTTTGTTAAAATCTTCAAATATACCTGTACACATCATAAAACTCATCCAACCTTGAGATATAATGAAAATATGTTAATTTTCTAATATTTAATCATAAATTCAGTTATAATACTAAAATGAATAAAGTGGAAAATAATAAGGTGAAACCCAAATATAATTATGGAAATGGTATAATAAAAGGTTTATTAGGACCATGAAATGTAAGGAATGGTGAAGGGAAAAGAGGATATAAATGTGACATTTCTGAGTCCTAACACTTTCCTATCAAGAGTCAAACTTGAGGATGGCAGGGAGACTCCATTGGTTGACATCACACTGTACATACAGCTAGTGGGGAGCTTCTTGTATCTCACACACTCCAGACCAGACCTCTGATATGTAGTTGGCATAGTTACCAGGTTCATGCAGGAGCCGCATGAGATACATTGGAAAGCTGCAAAGCGTATCCTTTGATACGTACAAGGCACCATCACCTTTGAGCTTCATTATGCAACAGACTCTACATTAGATCTCATTGGGTTTACTGATTTCAAATGGGCTGGCGATAGCACTGATCACAAGTCCACATCTGGTTACTTACTCAGTCTTTGTTTTGGGCCTATGTGTTGGTCGAGCAAGAAGCAAGTTGTCATTGCTCTATCTTCAGCCGAGGCAGAGTACAGAGGGGTAGTTAACATAACCATTCAGTCTATGTGGCTACAACATTTTCTCACTAAGTTGGGCATTCAGTTTGATCGACCGATCGTCATCTGGTGTGAAAACCAAAGCACTCTGAAGTTCTGCAGAGATCTAATTCATAGGCAGTGGACGAAGCACATTGAGATCCACATGCACTATATTTGGGACTTAGTACATGAGGGGATCATCGACTTATAGTTTCATCCTTCAACACAACAAATGACATACATCTTCACCAAGAACTTCACTGAGCATAAATTCCATTCTTTGCGAAGTCATTTTGGAGTGAAGGACACAATTTCCTAGCAACTGTGTTTCTTCTTTTTACATACATTGTACCTTGAGGGGGTTTTTTTCCCATGAGGTTTTCCCTCTTTCCTCACTTTATTTCAGTGTACCTTTTGTATTTGGGTACCTAACATGGCCTCGTTGTCGGGACCCATTCTTTATTTTCACCATAGTGATGTTGAGGGGGGGTGTTGGAGTTACTTCACACACACCTAGGATTTATTTTTCCTAAGGTTTTTCCTTGTTTATTAGTCATAATTAGTCATTATCCAGTCTCCNTATATTTTAGGGGAGAATATTCCACCTGGAGAATATTCTCTTTCAGTTGACACTTCAGTTTGACTAGTTGATTTGAGTTTAGATGCTGCATTGGTTTTGTCACCATGCAACATTGGGATCATCACCATGCTAATTCGACCTTGCCTTGGTATCATCACCAGACTGGTGCATTACCCTTGATTCCCCAAGTCAACTCCTCACTACTCTCTGTTCAGTCAGTTAACTGAAAACTAGTTGACTAGTTAACTCAACTAGGTGGCCGTTCACTCCTGTAACTGCCTGAGAGACTAGACTAGGTGGCAATTCACTCCCGTAACCGCTGGTGTGTGTCTAGATCACTCTAGAACACCACTATGGCACATTGGTTCTCCTCCAGTGCGCACTCATTGAGTTATACTGAGTATATCATGTGTAAATTATTCATTATTCACAACGGTTATTGATAATTATTTCATTCTTTCTCTCCTTCTTCTTCTTTCTCCAATTCTCTCTGCAAATTTGGGTATTATTTTCTAGCTAGCTATATTCTATGCAGGTTCAACACATTTACAGGTTCCCGTTCAGAAAACAACTAGTCAAATCATATTATGCATAGATTTCCGTGCATTGAATAGGGCTAGCATAAAAGATCACTTTCCTCTCCCTAATATGGAAATGATTTTGTAACAAGTTGCAGGGTCACATATGATGTCCTTACTTGACGATTTTTCTTGTTACAATCAAATCAAGGCAAAAGGGAAGATAAATATAAAACCACCTTTATTACTCGTTGGGGCACTTTTGTTTATGAACGTATGTCTTTTGGCTTATCTAATGTAGGTGCCACTTTTCAAAGAGCTATGTAAATAGCTTTTGGCGATTTGATCGGAAAGATTATTCAGATCTATCTTGATGACTTAACTTTGTATTCTAAAAATCGATCAGATCATTTTGGTCATCTTAAAAGAGTTCTCATGTGATGCAGGAAATTTGGCATTTCTCTAAATCCTTCTAAGTCTATTTTTGGCGTTACCAAGGGAAATCTCCTTGGACACAATGTCTCTGATTCAAGAATAAGCAGTGATCCTGAAAGGATTGCTGCTATCCTAAATTTGCCTGCTCCCACTTCCAAGAAGGAGGTTCAAGCTCTCATGGGTGTTATTAACTTTGTCCATAGGTTTGTTCCTGATTTTGCTGTAATGGTCAAGCCAATTCATAATCTTCTTAAGCAAGATCCTTCATTTTCTTGGACAAATGATGTCAAAAATTCTTTCGTAGGGATCAAGAAAGCAAGCAGTTCCACACCGGTTTTGGCGAAGCCAAATTTTGAGAAAGAATTTATGACATATACTAATACCATGGAGAAATCAATTTCTGCTATCCTCATGTAATGTGATGACCAAGGTAACGAAAAAACAATGGCTTACATGAGTCAAATCATGTCCGATGATGAGTTTAAATATTCTTTTATTGAAAAGCATGCTTTCACTCTTGTTAAAGCTGTTGAAAATTTTTGCCACTTCATCTTAGGTAAGCACAGGTTGGTAAAAGTCCCTTTACTCGCTGTCAAGTTTTTGCTCTCACAGACTTATCTTTCAGGGAAGCTTTTACATTGGCTTGCCAAGATCTAGGAGCATGATTTAACTATCATGACTTCTAACACTATCAAGGGACGTGACTTAGCCCTTCACTTAGCCCAACTTGCTAAAACTAGTGAAGAAATTGATGAACATGATAGATCTCTATCAACACTGTTTTACATTGACAATCAAATCCCTCGTGTCTGAACATCCTTGGTATGAAAAAATGGTTTACTATTTTCAAAATCAAAGATGTTTAGATAACTTAGACACTCATCAAAGAAGAAGGCTTCGCCTCGAATCTGCTAGATACGTCATTATATGAGATTTCTTGTTTACAAGATCTGCCAATGGTATGTTGCTTCACTGTGTAAACAATGAGGAAGCACAAAAATTGTTGCAAGAAACTCATGGTTCTTCAAATTCTGTTATTCATGTAGGAGGTCATTTTTTACCTAAAACCACTGCTTTCAAGATTATCATAAATGGATACTACTGGCCTTCAATATTTCGTGATTCTTATGTTTTTTCGAGATCTTGTGACCAGTGCCATAAATTTGCTGGGAAAGAACGCCTTTCAGCCATGCCTTTACAACCAGTCCTCCTTGACTTTCATTTTTCATAATGGGGTTTGAACTTTATTGGTCCTATTAATCCTCTGTATTTAGCAGGACAAGTCTTTATCTTGACAACCACAAAATATTTTATGAAATGGAGTGAAGCTGTCCCACTTAAACATTCACAGGATGAGAAGGTGATTTCTTTCTGTCAAAATAATATTTTTTTCAGATTTGGTCCTCCTTTGGAAATTATTACAGACAATGGTCCCACTTTTATTTATGCTAAGCTGACCCAATTTTTAGCTAAGTTGGGGGTTAAACATTTTACCTCATCAGCTTATTATCCCCAAGGAAATGGGCAGGATGAGTCTACCAATAAGAATATGGTAAGAGAATTGTCAAAAGGCTCATCGAAGATAAGCCTCGTCAATGGAACTCTCTCCGCACTTACACCCTTTGGGAAGATCACACTACCACCAAGGTGAGCACTGGTTGCACTCCTTTCCAGCTTGTTTATGGTCAAGAAACCATTCTGCCTACTGAGCTTGAAATTTCCTCAAGGTTAATTCTACAGGTCGAAGAATTAAATTATTCTCATGTTTCTCAAAGAATGAATGCACTTTTGTCTTTAGAGGAGCAAAGGACATTTTCCTTGGATAATATAAAGAGAAGATAACAGAATGTTAAAAAATATTTCAACAAGAGTGTCAAAGCTGTCAAATTTAAAGTCAATGAGAAGGTACTGTTGTGGGATTCAACTCATGCCGTAGAGGAAGGCATTTAAAGTTTCAAAAATTATGGTTGGGTCCTTTTAAGATCAATTTTGTCCTGTGCGCAAATTCTTACATTCTAAAGGACTTATAAGAGCGATTGTTTTCCAACAACACTAATAGTTCTCACTTAAAGCATTATGTGGAACCAACTTGAAAATTTTAAACGCTGTTTGGAATGTTTCTGTATTATAGTAGTTTTAATTTTTGCTTTTACATTATTATTTTTTTCATTTCTACTTTTCCATTTCTGCTATTTCATTTTTTGTCATTTCATTTATGCTTATTTCAATTTTGTTGTTTCAATTCTGCTATGACATTTCTTGCTTTTGTTCCTTTTTACTTCATTTCCTGTCAAAATAAAATGTTGGATCAATTTTGCCACAATGACGCTTCTGCAAAGTATTGTTAATCAATAACAATCAAGATTACACAACTGTCATGATGTTCCCCTTGAAGGCATCATTGAAATTGTTATCTGCTTCCACTGTTGTTTCATGAGATAGTTGGTTTTATCCCTATTCTGGTTTCCTTTTCTTCATCCATTTTGAGATTCAAAAGAGAAAGTTCAGAAAATTTTTCTCGAAGTCAAGAACAATTTTTAGTTGAATGATTATGCTTACAGGGATAAACCCCCTCATACTTAACACTTTCCATGAGTTATTCCCAAATTCCCAGTCATTTTTCCTTTAAATCTGCTCACTTCGCCCTGTTGCATAATCATTTTGGTTTATATCTTCTTGATCTGATGTTACTTAGTTTGCGAAACCAGACATTCCGAGTTCTCAATCTGTGGGAAACAAATTTCCCTATGGAGTCTCTAGTTTGTTGACGATTAAAATTGTAATGATGAATTCCACCCACAAAGTATTGCTAAAACGCTATTATTTAACTAGGTTAATAATATAATACAAGTAGGCGGGACCCCCTTGTAGACTAGAGGCGCAAGGATAGACATATTACACATGTTTTGCTGCTATTTTTTATGTTGCCTACACAGTCCTACATTTTTTACGGTGCAGTCTTGGTTTCATTTGGCGTGATGATAGGTGGATAATGAATTATTGTGGAATGTGTTTTGCGACACAAAACAATTTTATGGTTATGAGGATGATGTTGTTACAACTGCTATGTTACAACTTTATTACTAATTCTTATGTTGATTACTTAGCCACATATATGCAAGGGATAATTTAATGGTAGCATGATTAAAACAAAGAAAAAACTGTGAAAAGGTTCTAAAGTATGGCAAAGGGAAATGAACTATGTAAAGAGATTACATGCAAGTTTCGAATGAAGTTAAGGGATACTAGGGTTAGTCCTAACTATTATGATATTTGTTGGTTAATGGACTATGCGAATTTTATTAGATTTGAATGGAGGCGCATATAACATTGTTAATATGTATTATTGCTTGCAGTTATGGCAAGGGTTAGCGTGTAAACTGTATTGGGTGGCGCACTATGCAATGGATATCATTAGATCTCAAGATGGTTTGGAATTGAATATGCATTGGTTATATGGTTTGATTATTGGTCAATTTTATGTTTATTTGGCTGTCTTGTGCTTCGAATTGAATGGGGCTAGGTGATGGAAGCGACGTGAATTTACTGCACATCACTCCATACTTTCTCTATCACCCATCACCCTAGCATTGCTCCATTGTTGCAATGCCACTCTGGTGGTTGTGAAGCTCCGCGTTTTCAAGTTTTTGGAAGGGAGTCTCGACCAACTCGCCATTTAAGCATTTTTCCCACAGGATGAGCTTCTTCAGTAGAGGAAGCCATGGTCGAAATAACGGGGCAGAGGGAATTGGAACAGAGGGCCAAAAAGGCCAAGATTCCCGATACATTTTGATGCAGATCCACAAGAGTTAAACCAACTCTTCCAAGCTGGGTTTTCAAATTGGATTGGACAAGGGGTAGTCCAACCTAGACCATAAAGTCCTCCCTTCCAACCCCAACATGTCCTTGGTATCCATGTTCCCCCTCATGTTTCATTGCAACCCGAAGTTCCCGAGAATGACAGATGGAAGGAGATTGTTCACCCAACAGTCTCCCAACATTGTGTCCAAATTTCCCCTGCACACTCACCTGTACAGTCCTCCCACACAAGAAAAATACCCAAAACCAAAGCCCACCAAATTCATGACAAAGGAAACGTTGTTGCTACCCCCTCCTCTCCCTCAAGTGATTCAGCCAAATCTGTTTCATCCCGCATGCACTTGAGAGATGATTGTTCTCATGTAATTAGTGAGATCAAGCCTCAAGGCTCCACACAACCTAAGGCTAATTTAGGAAATTCAAAGGGAGATAGCAACAAAAAAGGGAAAATTGCCTCCCAAAGTGGAAAATATGGTTTTTGAGTACATTTTATTATTGATTTGTTGAGAACAATTGACTACTGAGGTTTTGGACAACATACTATTTTTGGATATTTTGGATATGGTTTAAAATATCATTGATATTTAATTTTCAAATTATGAGAATGATTGTGGGAGCCACAAGGAGGGATGTGTTTGATGATTGACTAGTTATGTTTATTTTTGTTAAGAAACTAAAGGGAGTCACAAGGGGTCCCACCTACTAGTTATTATTTATTAAAAGACCTTTATTATTATTATATTAATTCTTCCCCTAACTAAAATTTAGTTGAGTTTTAGCTAACTTAACTAAAAGAAGTAGTTGAACTACTTCAACTAATTTGGGATGCATTAAAGCAAAATGAGAAGGAAGAACAAGGTGGAGAATAGAAGGAGAAAGCATACTAAGGTTTGCTCTTGAGTTTTATTGAGATAGTTTAGTTTTCATTCATTCTTCAATTCATTAAAATCCTAATTCTATTTTATGACAGGAGTGTCCTATTGTAGATAACAAGATTCAAAGCTGAATTACATCATCCAGACACTTGTTTTCAAAGGTGTTGATCTATCTTTGATAGTCTGTGTAGACTTGTCTGTTTATGAATTAAATTTCATGACTGATAAAGGATATTGTGCAAAGTTGAAAAATTTGTGGCAAGCTGATCCAGCTTTTAAAGTTCAGTTTTTTTACTTTCTGTCAAATGTCCTTTTGTATGGTTTTTATCGGGGACATCTAAGTTTGACTTTGGTCCAAGCTTCCTCAGGGATTTTTGTAAAGAGAACGATTCTTTTGATTTCTTAGAATGAAATAAGCGATTGTTATTCTATCTCATCTGTGTTAATATGTGACTTGGTATTTTTGCTTTTGTCTCCACATTTACTTTTGCATCTGCTATATTCAGAAAATTATATAAAAATGTTGAATTTTACAACAATCTTCTAGTTTAAAAAATCAGCCTAAGCCCTTGTAACTAATACTTGTGGATTAGGAAACAATTGTTTTTTAGGCTATAAAAATGGGGTGATATTCCCGTCTATCTTGCCTTAGCCAAACAAGATATGAAAATGCTTGAGTAAGATTATTTCATATCTTTTCCTCAACAAATATCATCAAAGCCATACGTGCTATCTCATGATTAGATCACGAGCACCATCATCACTATCACTATCATCTGATAGCATAAAATGCATCAACCCTCGAAGCCATACTCCATATAAGTAATTAGGCATGATGTTGAATAAGACACTCACTCCACAGAGTGATACAAAAACCATTTTTCTAATGCAAACATATGTCCTAGATGAATAACTATTCCAACACATGTTGGAAGCCACACCATGGGCTACAAGGACTATTCTTCTAATCCAGACATACGTCCTAGAATAATAAATATCCTGGACCATTTTCCGTCCGGAGAATGTCTTTCCATCAACACATTGACTATCGATCTAGTTGATAATTATTTTCAACACTATTGATAGTCTACATGGCAATCAAAACAATGCCATTCAATACAACACAACTGTGTCTATCCATAGTAGTACACAACTACTATCCAGTGGTACACAACCACACCAAGTATCACACGACTGCTTAATCAGCGACACATAGTCACAACCAGTGGAACACATCCATCACAGTAGCATACATATACTATCCAGAGACATACAATTTCCATAGCAATCATATGATCTGATATCAACCTGCATAAAACAATATCATGATATAAATCGAGTCATCTGGGCCATTCTTCCACTCACATTTGTGATATCTGGAAGAGCATCTGCCCTCAGAATGTAAAACATCAATCATGGGCTATCTGGACTATTCTTCTAAGGAATAGAAGAATAACTGTCGCTGATTTCTGAGCCTGAACCATTCACCTAATTGGGCCATTCCTCCAGCACTAGTCATAGTGAAACCTAGAGAGAATGAGTCTACCCTAGGGAATGCATGTCCCTAATTGCTTAACCTGGACCATTCACCTAACTGGTCCATTCCTCTGTCACTAATCATAGTGCAACCTGGATAGAATAAGTCTTCCCTAGGGAATGACTGTTCGGACCATTTCCTAATGGAAATGACTGTCCTACACCAACCTCCAAAATGAATCATTCTTCGAAACTTCTCACAAATGTGAACTTCAAAAGAATGACTTCCCTGAGAAGCAGACCATTCTACTTGATCATTACTCAGAGTGACTGCCAAGAAGAATGACTTTCCTAGACCATGCCCCCACACTGGACACAAGAGGAATCGTTGTCTATGGTACATCAACAATCTATTGAACCATTTTCATTATGAAAATGACTGTTCGATCTGGACCATTTTCCGAACTGGAAAATGCCTATCCATCAAAAATCTCAAACCACTTTCTGAACTGGAAAGGAACTGCTCATCCTGGACCATTTTCCGAACTGGAAAATGCCTGTCAATCAGAAATATCAAACCACTTTCCAAACTAGAAAGGAACTGCTCATCCTGGACCATTTTTCAAACTGAAAAATGACTATCCATAAATCAATAACACATTATTCCTCCCTGCCAACCTGGGAGTAATATTTTCCTTTTTCAATAAGGAATTCGTTTCCACAAGCCCTAGCTTCTTTCTTAAGTACACAAACTTTTTCATCTTGGACATAGGCTTTACCAAAAATATGTTATCTGCTCATTTGTGGAGATATAGTGGAGAACCACTTCTATTTTCTGGACTTCATCACAGAGAATGTAATGCTTGATCTCAATGTACTTCGGTCTGTCATGGAACACTGGTTTTCTCTGAAGGCTTCATATAGCTCTGATCATTACAATATATCATGGTCGAATTCAACACTTTTGTTTCCTGCTAGCTCATGACATCGTGGCAAGGCTCAAGCTGAAACATATCCAAGTAGCACTTATTTTGTCATCATGAGAGTTTGCCATGGATTAGCAATCCATCATCCCAGACTTCTTGAGTAACTATTCTTATACACTATCTATGTCATAGAAATTTTTCACCACGCTTCTGATGTATATGAGATACTCTGCATCAATTTGTTTGAATCCATACAAGGTATTCTTATATCTACATACATGGGTTTGTTTCTGGTATAAGATTCTTTCTCACTTGCTTTAACGGGAAGAACAATCTTTTACATGTAAATTCCAATCCATGGATACTACAAGAGGTATATCTGGAACAAGCTATTGTCATAGTCTTCTCCCTCCTTCTTGAAGAACCTATGAATATTGCAATGCTTCCATTCATAAGTCTTTTTCACACTGTTCTTTATCATAACTTCCATTTCTTTTGCTCGATTTCTTCTTAGTGAGTTCAAACCAAGCTCGTAGTATTTTTTATTCTCGGTATATTAACTGGTTGTTCTGGATTTTTATTTCTTTCTTGGAATCTTCATGTTCTTCCTCATGTTTCTCTTTGGTCCATGAAGTCTTCTATATATTCCATGCCATGAAGATTCCAACTTCTTCCTTTCATCATAGGATCATGGATGTAGATGGACAACCAAGGATACTTTATGGATTCTTTTCGAAGAAGACTTATTCTAAAGTCAAACTGAACACGTGCTGCTTTTCATGGCTGCTACTTTCAATGGGAACATGGATAGATACCTTATAATCCTCAATGGATAATATTATTTAGGATTATGTCCCTCCTAATCCTTGATTCATGCATGAATGCATTCTCTTATTTTGGAATTCTGTAATCATCTCCCTCCATCTAAGATAGTCCATGCTTTCGTCTGCATTCTTATTGCCTTCTGCAAGGTGTCACAAGTCTTTTTCTAATTTCCTCTGTTTTGACTTCTTCTGGGTCTCTTAAGGTTTGATTCTGATTTTGGATTATCTGGAAGCTATTACTTATATAATAGCTTCCACAGAAATTGTTACCAAAGATTGTCAACATACTTGATCTTTTCATGTGTATTGCTTGACTTGTAGTCATCGTAATAGAAATCCTTATCCTTTTATTCTTCCATAAGTATTGTTTCCCTTGAACATATTTTTTTCTAAGAAATAGATATACATGATATGTACATGAACTATGTAAACATGCTATATATACAAGATGTTTGAAKAATATTGTTACCTTGACTTAGAATATTGTTATTCTACTTGACTTTCTTTGAGGGTTCCCTTTCTTCGGCAATTGTTGCTTCGTCTGTTTCCTTCCTTTTCTTTAACTCATGACAATGGTTCCTGTAGTGACCATATTTTCGACARTTGAAGCATTGTATCTTTGACATATCCTTTTCTTGATTTKSTTTCTTCCTTGAGCCAAAATTCTGTTGGCATGTTTATAGGTAGAGTGTGCTTGTCATTGATGGAAAGAACAACAACAATGTTGGCATGTTTACAGGAAGAGTGTGCTTGTCATTGATGGCAAGAACTGCGACGATGATGGCATATTGGTAGCAATGATGGAAAACATGAAAGCAGAGATTATAGCATCGAGAATGACTAGACCATGAGAAATTGTTGTCTACAAGATCAGGAGGATGAGCACCGGGCACAATGTTGGAGTTTCCAGATAGTTAGAGGTTATCATGAAGGCCACAAGGAGCATGCACAGGATTCCTTAGAATCCATGAGTTTGCAGAAGGAATCAAGCTCAGGAGGGATAGAGGATTGGAAGAGTTTAGAGGAAGGACGAGGGTTGAAGTCACCTCTTGGAGTTAAGCTCAGAAGGGTTGACGCCAAGTTATTTGGCAAGGAGCCATCGATATTCTCGAAGGACGGTAGAGATCTCTGGAGAGAAGAGGAACTAATAGTTGTGGGCCGTTAGATCTAGTGGAGTTGCAAAGAGGATAAGCCCATGAGTCATTCAACACTCCAAAGCTGTGAAGGAATCCTAGTCGTCCATTGAGGTAGGACACGTGGTGAGAGATCAACATTGCGTTGATTTGAAAAATGAGAAATCAGAGATAGGAGAAGCAAAAATTCGCGAAGTCCGAGTTTGTGAAGGTGATGACAGTCGTTGATCGAGGAAAGTCGTGGGCCGTCAATTGGACGAGTGCGCTGATTCGAAAATTGGGAAATCAGAGATAGAAGAAGAGAAAACTTGCGAAGTCTGAGTTCACGAAGGTGATCACAACCGTTGATCGAGGAATTTCGTGGGCCATTGATCTGATGCAAGCGCAAGTTTGGGAATCAAAGAAAGGAGGTGTTCTAACCTCCGACATCGCGATTCATGAAATATCGAAGTGTGAGGAAGAGATCTGGACTGTTGATCAAGGAATGTCGTGGGTTGTTGATCTGGCATGACGAAGTTTGGAGTTCGGGAGCTCGGACTTCAAAGAATGGAGGAGAGTTAACTCACGAGATAGGGAAACGTAAAGTCACGAAGCGCCTTTTTGATTGGCGTGTGGTCACAACCAGAGGTCACGTCAATGGAGAATAAGGGAAGGAGATAACATTGCTAGGCTCCTCTTCAGAGATCGGGAGTTGGGAAAATTGAGGTGACTCGCAGTAGAATATACAATGAGTGAAGTCGCGAAGCGCCTTTTGCATAGGCGCCTGATCACAGTTCGTGGTCATGTGGAAGGAAGGGGCTTAGCCAGAAAAGGTAGCACCCACTGTGTAGTTTTCTTAGGAAGGGAAAAGTCACCAAAGGGATGAGCACGTGGAGGTTCTCTCTGTAACTGCCAAAACAGACTGCTTGTTACTACCAAAAATGACTGATTGTATCTACCAGAAAATTCAAAAAGCTTCAGGGTGATCGCCAGAGGAGATGAAGAGTCTTGAGATAATTTCCAGAGGAATGAAGAATCATCATAGAGACAATTGACAGATGGAAAAGTGTCGAATACTGTAACTACCAGAGAAGCCAAGGATCTCAGGATAGTGACCATTGATGACGGACATACTGTGGATAACTGCCAGAGAAGACGAAGAGTTGCGAGTATGATCTGGCAGAGGACTTGGCGTGACAAAAAGATGCAGAACAAAGAAGAGAAGTGGGGATTATTTGATTGTGATTCATGCACGTAGAAGGGGATCCAAATGCATGCGTGGAAGAGCAGAGGGGAGGCATAGTGCATAGAATGGACATGGCACATAGAGAATAAAACACAGAAGAAAGAGATAGAACAAAAGGCATATCTGAGAGAGGAAGAGAAAGTTGAGGTGCGCATGAAGAGACAAAGTAGAAGAACATAAAGTGCAAGAAGATGCGAGCAAGAAGACACTGATGCAGGCAGAGCAGAGCAATGTAGCAGAACAATGATGAGACTGGTAAGTCATTGATAAATACTGTATCACTGTAATAAATTTCAGTAACAAAGATTTATAATCAGGGTGGTAGGGAGGTGCTAGGTAGAACTGTTGTCTTGAGAGTTTCAAGTGGGTGTTTGAACATAGGGAGTTGTTTCTTCCATCTAGTTGCATCTAGAAAAACCAGGGTGGTAGGGTGGTGCGAGGGAGAACCATTGTTCTCTGTTATACAGGTTGGTGCCTGTGTGACTGGAAGTTGATGCTTCCATCCAGTTGGTGCTGGAACACTCAGGGAGTTGGTGCTGGAACACTCAGGGAGTTGGTGCTTCCTTCTAGTGGGTGCTAGAGAAACCATAGAGTTGGTGCTCTCAACAAGTTGCAACTTGTACAGGTTGGTGCCTGTGTGACTGAAAGTTGGTGCTTCCATCCAGTTGGTGCTGGAACACTCAAGGAGTTGGTGCTTCCTTCTAGTGGGTGCTAGAAAAACCAGAGAGTTGGTTCTCTCAGCAAGTTGCAGCTTGTAAAACATAGGTGGTAGCCTCATAAAGAGTTGGTGCTCATAAGAATGACAATGTACAGAAAATAAAGACTACTTATCATATTAAGAAGAAGAGGTTTTCTCCCTTTATGGGTTTCCTCAGGAATATCT
>JASDQU011103961.1:15441-27701 GCA_032191745.1 Picea mariana | reverse complement strand
ATATTAAGGGTGTGAGCCCCAATTTTGTACTATAACATCATATTTTTTGGAGAGATGAAATATATATAAAAACATTGATCTTCAACTTTACTTATGTTACAATGTGTACATAGATGAAAGTGTTTTCTCTGCTTTAGTTATGTGACAAATGCCAGCCAAGGGAAAATTTGATAAGTAAGTTGAAGATAAAAACAAAGGGAAAATATATATACACTAAAATACATTAGTATACAAAGAGTTACGCCTAGGCTTGGGGCTCATGTGTAATATATTTTCAAATAGAGCCCATTCCTGGGCTCAGCCAACATGTTCCCTTCATAATCTTCTTATTCATAAGCTCCTTTTTCTAAGAGACGTCGCACTATATAGGGATTGTGCCACATGGGTTTGAACTTGCCCACCCCCAATGGTTCTTTGGTTTGATCATATAGAAAGACCAAGTCACCCTCAACGTACTGTCGAGGATAGACAAACTTATCATATTGGACCTTGACACGTCTTTTATTCATTTTGATAGTCATGGAGGCATCTCGACGCTACTCATGTAGACTCTCTAGGTGTACGAGGCGTTGTTCGAGATCGGAAGTGTCAGGTAGGAGCGCAACTGCCAATCTAAGAGAAGGGATTTCACATTCAATAGGTAAGATCGACTCCACAACATGTACTAACTGGAAAGGAGAAAAATCGGTGGAAGCTTTGATTGAGGTTTGGTATGCCCAAAATGCTAGATAAAGCATGATATGCTAGTCAGATTTGCTCCGACTGACAGTTTTTTGCAAAATGGTCTCGAGAGACTTTTTTACGGCCTCTACTTGTCCATTTTCCTATGGGTAGTAGGGGGAAGTATGACCATGTCTAAACCCTAGCTTTGATGCTAATTCTTTCATCATTTCATTATGAAAGCGACTTCCATGATCAATGACAATCTCACTTGGGATTTCAAACCTGGCTATAATTTGATTTAATACGAAGAAGGAAATAGTCTTACCATTGGATCTAACTGTAGGCATGGCCTCAACCCACTTAGTAAAGTGGTCTACGACCACGATAATGTGTTGATGCCCCCCAGCTGAAGTTGGGTTGCAATCCACAAAATCCACCCCCCACTTGGTGAAGGAACTGACGATAACAACTGGATGGAGAGGGGATGGATGTGAGCGCATTTTCTGAGTGAACACTTGGCATGGGTGACACTTCTTAATTGCTTCAATGCAATCTTTAAAAATAGGCAACAAAAAATAAGCGGCTCGTAAAATTTTCTGTGTTGTCACAAGCCCGGATAGATGACCACCAAAAGCCCCACTGTGACAGTTGTTTAGAACAGACTCAACTTCTTCATGAGTCAAACAATGACGCAAGATATTGTCTACTCCTCGGCGATACAAAGTGTCGCCGACGATAAGGTAATCATTATCTTGGTATCGTATACGTCGTCGGTCATCTCGCAAGAGATGCTAAGGGAAATTAAAATTTTGAAGATAGACAACAATATCTCCATACCAGGGGTCCGATGATGAGACAAGGAAAATGTGTTCATCTTCAAATGAATTAACATGAATGACATCCTCATCTAACCGAGGGGAGTCATATATTAACTCCGCAAAAACTAGTGACTTTTTGGACTTCGCAAAAGCGAAATCGAGATCGAATTCTTGTAGAATGACAATCCATTTGTTGTAATTTCCCCCTATGATACACCTCGTAAGGACATATTTAAATGGATCGACATCGGCAACCACAATAGTTTTTCAAAGCAATATATAGTGTCATAATCATTGGACTGCATGAACAACAACCAAAGCTAGCTTTTCAACATGAGAATATTTGAGTTCAAGACTGAATAAGTTTCAACTAAGATAGTAAATGACGTGCTCATGGAGCTCGCCATCCCCCTGAAACAACACCATACCAATCATCTCTTCGGACGCGACAACATAAAGAAAGTAATATCTACCGTAGTCTAGAGACTTCAGTAGAGGCATCGATACTAAGGCTTTCTTCAAAGCATCAAAGGATTCCTGGGCTCGCTCATCCTAGATAAAAGGAATGTCCTTCTTTAGGAGACACATGAAACACTTAGTAATATTGGCATAGTTCACTATAAACTGTCTCAAAAAGTTAGCTTTCCCTTGTAAACCTTGAAGTTGATGAATAGTGCGCGGGGGAGGAAATCGAAGTATTGCCTCAACCTTTAATGGATCTACCATGATCCCATTCTCAAATAGTAAAAATCCTAGAAGTCGACCTGAACTAACGCAAAAGATGCATTTATGAGGGTTCAAACGGATGCGATAATGGTGACATCTTTCAAAAACTAGTCGAAGGTGTTTAGGGTGATCCACTCTCTTGTGGGAGTGAGTAGCGAGATCGTCGAGTTAGGCTTCGACTATGTGCTTGAGATCGTGAAATGCGAAGGTCATAGCTCATTGGAAGGTTGCTTCGGCGTTCTTAAGGTCGAAAGGCATCTTCCGGTATGCAAAAGTATCCCAAGGGAAAATAAATGCCGTCTTATGTTGGTCCTCGGGTTTAATATAAATTTGGTTATACCCTAAAAATCCTTCCATAAAAGAAAAAACTTCACTTCCCGCACATTTGTCGAGGATTTGATCAATGAAGGGTGTCGAGAAGTTGTCTTTGGGACATACTTTATTCAGGTCATGGTCATGAAAATCCATGCATACGCAAATGGTTCCTTGCTTTTTATTCAAAGGAACGGGATTGGATACCCATTCAGTCAAGGGAACCGGGTAGATAGAGCTAGCGTTAAGCAATTTTTCTACCTCTGCCTTAATAGCAGGGGCCTTCCTAGGATTGACAACTCTAAGTCGTTGTCGAATAGGATTGGCATCCAAGTAGGTTTTAATATCATGTTCGACAATTCGAGGGTCAATTCCTAGCATCTCTTCATATGACCAAGCGAATACATCGCAAAATTCTTTGAAGAGCTCGGTGTAGATCATAATTTATTCCGATGAACAATCCACACCGATGTATACATTTTCAACCTTTCCAGGAATACAAGAGATATCGATTGTGACAGTAGGGGAGATACTCGCCATGTTTCCTTCAACATAAATGTCGTGTGTATCAAGTGGAACTACGACATGACCGACTATCTCGCTCAAGGTAGATCTAAAATCATCTTGTTCGATTCTGGAAAGCTCTGGGAGAAAATAAGAGTGACGATGCATATCTTCCCATGGTCTATTAGAACCATTCATGGCCTCTATGATGGCTTCATCCGAAGGTAAAGTCTCATCGAGGCAGTCATGTGAACAAGACGATGAAGTGGCCCACACGGGCTCTAGAACAAGATCCTCCTCGTTCATCTGTGAGGTAACATGATCTGGATCGACGAAAGAGTCAAGAACAACCTGATACGCTATCTCTGTTGTCGATAGTGGAATGGCCATTCCAGTATGTGACTGACCCTCACAAGACGCAGTCGAGGAAGGTAGGGTCAAAGGATCGTTAAAATACAAAGTGTAGAAAGGAATAGACCTCGTTAACGAAGCAAAACTACTGGACATGGCGTATATATGATGAACCGGTGCCATGAAATCAAAGGTACCCATAAGGGATGAATACATTCCTACACCGATATTCTCAGTTGTCAACTGAGAATTGTCGATCAAGGGGATAAATGATCCAACATATGCATTGGGGATAGCGTACACAAAGGACGCCTGGTTGATCATCACGATCTTCCCATCGTGAGGAAATCAAAGAGTGCAGAAGACAAACGATACGATTGCAGTCATAACATAAGTCCAATTGCGTCCTAGTAAGAAGTTATAGTCGAGGGGCGCATCAACCACCTCAACATCCACCTCTACCGTCTTCCCACCTAAATGGACTGGGAAGGCAGGAAGAATATATTGAGGGCGGAAGGAATGATCGTCAAAAGTAGTCAACATGGTCGGAGACTGAGAAAGGTTCATAGAGCTTAGGGCTTTCCAACAGACCAGGGACATCACAAATGTTGCAGCTCCTTCATCAACAACAATACGTTTGATGGTATACTTTGAGTAACCCATGTGGATTTAGAATGCCACATGGTAAGGAAATAAAGGATCACATCTGTGATGTCAAACTTGATAACTTTAGAGCCACAAGGGTCTAGATATCCTAACTTAGATAACAAGGAATTCCTCTGTGAGGGACACGTCTGGAGTACCTCTAGAGTCGACATCGCATAAGGGTTTTGACCCAGATCCTCAACAATAGAGTAATTATGGGCGACTCTAGCATTAGGATATTGGGTAGAGTGCTTGATTACTCCTTTCGGAATAGGAGGCAGGGGCTCTGGTTTTTTGATCTATAAGGGCGTCTGCGGAGGAGGGGGAGACTCTAGACTAGGTACAGTTTGTGGAGAACTGTAATTGCGAGATTGAGTGGCGACATTAACCTCAGATGTAACCATATTGATGCATAAACGGTCACCATCTTGCGTCGATGGGTTTTGACTCCACTCACCGCATTTCCGACATTTGAGGATCTCGAGGCCATGTGTTGATTATGTGGAAAAGGATTAGTCAACACAACAGGCGGTAGAGATAAAAGCCTCACAGCTTCTGCAAGTTTGGGGCATAAGTGGGTAAGGTGATCTACTGTACAAATCTTGCAGGGAAACTTCACCTTCCACCTTTCTTTCTTGCCCTCACCAGCATTATTATTTGACTTCTCATTATTACCTCTGTCCTTGGGTTTATTATTATTCTTCCCACCCCTGAGATTATTACTATGTCCTTTCTTTTTGTTCCCTCCTGGTTGCTGGTTACCATTCGGGTTGGTCGATGATTGCACATAATGTACAACCGCCAACTGAGTGGGAGTGGAGGACACAGACAAAGTTGGCCCTCCTATAGACTGGTTTAGAGACAACTCTTTCAAATGGCTTGTCACCGAGTCTGCAAATTTCACATTGGCAGAGCCTACAATGCCATCATCATGAGGCCCAAGCTTTTGTCTGGGGTCATAGTTTGACCTCAGTGCGTCTGGAAGAATCTTGTATAACATCCCAGACTGGGCATATATAAGATCTAACTGTTGGGCTTTAAAATCTCTTCTTTCTCAGATGTAACCCCGGATGTAGAAACATCCTTCGAAATATAAGGCTGTAGAGATTTAAGGAACCACTCTAGCAGGAATTTTGGGGATATGTAGGCCTTGATCAATCTCTTCCGTCTACGCCACTCCTGGATGTGATCTGAGATATGGGTGGCTTTGTCCTGAAGTAAGGTCGACAGAGGTTCTATACTGACATCGTAACGAACCGACAATTGGAAGTGGTTGAGGAAGACTAAAACCATTTGATTAAAAGTTCTGTATGTCCCCCTTGGTAGCTTGATGTACCATTTCGTGGTGACCCCCATGAGGGTGTGTTGAAAGAATCTCAACTGAATAGAATCGTCATTAAGGGAAGTCAAAGAGCACCAAAGGTGAAATGTAGTGACATGATCACCAGGATCCTCACCAGTTTTGCCTTCGAATTTTGGAATATCTGAAGGAATCTTGGTGGGGACGGGGGGTGACGTTGGATCATGACACACAGGATCATTCATTAACTTAGACAGGTCTAACAGATTGAGTGTGTCCAGAAAAGGGAGACGAGGTTGCTTCATCTGGCCCCAAGCTCCCTGGAAAGATTGTTTTTGGGGAATTGCAACCCATCCAGGGTTTTGGTAAGCACCATGGCCATGTCTGGGATTGTAAGACCCTCCTCTGAACTAATTCATGAGGGGTTGGTTGGGCACCATTCCAGTAGGAATGTTATGATGAGGATTGTAAAAATTGCCCCCAGGTGGAGTGGCTCCTGGTTTGGGGTTGCCCAAGGTATGAAACTGACCTCCTCCAGGATTCGGGTGTGAATCCATAGGATAAAGGTGGATTCGTCATGCCAAACGTGTTGGTCGGAATCAATACAGAGGAGGTGGTTGTACAGGATGGACTATAAGTAGTAGCTTGTCCGCCAAGTTGATTACTCCGTCCAGAAGCATTAAGACAAGGATTAGACCCGAGATTAATAGGAGAAAGGCCTCCAACTGTAGGAGTCGTTTGTGGGACATGAGCACCACCAAACGATAATGGAGTATGTGGAGGGGCCATTCCCCCAAGTCCAATACTAGTATTCAGACTAGACGCTGGGATGGAGGATGAAAATTGCGATGTGAAATTTGACGTACCATAAGAAAAAGGGATAGAGGCCATAGGGATGGACTCAATATTGTAGCCCGACGAGTGACAAAGGGACCCAAAAGGGTTCATGGCTATAGGTTGAGTATTCACTATAAGATGGACATGAGTGATGATAGGAACCTACGAAAGTACAACCATTGTGGTTGAAGGTGTCGAAGGGGTATCGTTAGCTATGGTAGGTATGGGAGTTGAAGGACTCCCATTATCTTTCTGACTCGATTCAGTACTCATCCTTGTATGATCACAAGTCTAGTAAGTGGACATGTGTGTACCACGTTTGATAACTTTACGCCTTTGAGAAGGTAAAGACTCAAAATGCAGTGGTAATTGTAACAAGTGGCGAGACCTGCGGGGAAGCTGTTCTGGATCCAGAATGACTCAAGACTCGAGATATACAAAAAACAAATTCTAAGGCCAACTAGTAATCAAAGAGCACACCAAAATAAAATAAACAGAAGGCCAATATGCACACAAACAAGATAAAGTGGCTAAAAGGGGCCTCCCTCCCTAAAGTAGGTATGCCTCGCCCAAGAGGGTCCTGAAACTCCCTGCAAAAGATTAGAGGTATCTGAATCAGTTATAAGGGACCTCGTGGGCTTAACAACCAGTCGGTCAGATCCCCCCTGAGAGGTAATCCTTCATAAAGGTTGTGTGTTGTCCGACCCTTATCTGACCCAAGGTACCTGCAAAATAACCCCTGCAAGTAACCTATGTGGTACCTATGTCAAGAAACTAAGCAACCACGATATAACCGATGCGCATGCAAACAATCATAAGTCAGGTCTACCATATGGGCAGGGTAACAAATCCCTAAACCTCGAAAGCACCACCTCTCACAGAGGTAAAGATACTAGCAAGATCCCCAGAAATATATCTGACGCTTAGAAGGTATTGGGGGGATATCCCCTCAACCAACCTCATGTGACCTTATGCTTAACTCTGGTGTAAGCGAAGCCTTCTGATGTCACCAATTATACAATGGATTTCACCACTCCCTTAGTCAGACACATATGTTGATTTAATAGCCTTGGAGAAGTTTACTCACAAAATCCTATTCTAAGGCTCTAAATCCTAAGCTAGTTTGTGCACCCTAGAAAATAAATTTGTTTCTAATCAATTTTAAATGATCAACGTTTCTTTTAGTGTCCTTGCTTACTCAAAAAAGGTGCAGTCATGAAACTAATGATGTTATGACTCAGTAAGTAAAATAAATGAATATGAATAAAATGCAAAGTCCTAACTTCAATTCCCAATAAATGATACGCTTTTCAAAATGCAATTTTCAATTTAGTCCTGCAATTCCAAATAAGATGCAATCTTTCTATACATGTTCTAAGATCAATGATAAGGACCCAAAATATCAAATGGCAACAATGCAAAATGTGTAATATTTTTGTATTTTCAATATAAAAGAATGAAAATGCAAGGAATGAACTGCAACTTGATATAAAGATTCTACTGTATGTAAAAAGATACAAACCAAGTAGGATATTAAGAAGCAAACACCTAGCCCAAGATGCAAGGACAATCAAATGAAAAGGATGATGAAAAAGACACTGCCCAAAAATTCAACCAAAGAAAGGTTTCCTATCATTCCACATACGCTTAATAGTCATAAGAGAGACCCAAGAAGACTCAACAACCATCAAAACTTACCCAAGAAACATCAAACTTAGAAACCAAACAAAAAAGGATGATGTACGCGACTGTTTAGGAGAAATTCGCGTATATATGCCTCTTGGAAAAGGACAACACACATATGTACGCGACTGTCAGGTAAAAACCCGCGTATATGTATTAAAACGCTGCCAGGCTAAGGAGAAGGCTAAGAAACTCAGACTCAAAATGAACAGAGGTTGTCAAGCAATAAGATGACAAGAAACTCAATATAAACGAGAGCAATCAAAGGAGAAAAACACTCCAAACCCTGAAAAGAAGATTCTATCCCCAATATGGTCGCCAATTTTGTTACGAGGAAAATATCTCTATGGCAAGGGGTAAACCACAACTAACGGAAATGACTGCATAAATCAACTCTAATCTCATGTATGGTCTATAAACAAATATGCTAACAAGACAAGATAAAGAGCCTACCTCGTCCAGACGTTCGATGAAGTCCATCGTTGAGCACTTGACTCAAAGAAATACACCTACAACTTGTCCTCAACAAGCAAGAAACACAAGCATATGGTGATAATACATAATGTTAGCACATTCAACAACATAATCCATCAACATTCATAACAAATATGCCCATGGAATAACAATTCAAATATTTGCAAGATATTAATTGGACGAGAAAATAGTATTTCTATTAAAATGTAATCAACATAAGTGAATGAATTACAAACTTTCATGTCGGCACGGTTCAGAATCGAGAAACTAAGTCCCTTCTAGCTAGGCCTCCACCACTTCAATCCTTCACCAAAGGCAAGTTAATATAAGAGCGAGAATGAGGTTCTCAATCAAGTAGGGAAGGGCTTGGGGGCTGAACACTGTGTTCAGACTTGAAAGGACAAAGGGATGCAAACTCAATATGAAGTGAATAATTTCTCTAGGGAAGAGCTTGGGGGCTGAACACTATGTTCAGACTTGAAAGGACAAAGGGATGCAAACTCAATATGAAGTGAATAATTTCTCCAGAGTAACTTTGCTCTCAAAGTTGAATTCTTCTCCTTTTTCCATATCTTGGATATGGCCCATTTATAGCCTTCAAGTGGAACTGAAGGGCCGATTCAGAACGTTTCCAGTATATGGAAGGTCAAGGATCATGGATCCTGTGACGTGACATGGAAACCCGACACTATTTTTTAATTTTGGGCACAAAACTTGATGTATGCGGGCTGTAGTGGTGCAACTAGCGTATACGCATGTTGTATAGCTGTTAGAGTGCACATATGTGGAAAAATATTGTTTTTAGCTCTGGGATTTGCAAAAAGGGACTTCAAGTCCTCATAGGGAACTGGAAAAAGGCCTTTTGAGCAAATTTGCATAAGGTGAGGCAAATCTTGCTATAACAGTTAGGTTAACCTTGATAGAATTAATGATAGGTTTATTGTTCGCAGTTTATGGACCCATGGTATTAGGTAATCTATGGTATTTTCCCATGGTATTACATATGATGAAGTCTATTTAATGGCTTGCAATATTCCATTGTAATATGCCGTATGCTATATGGGCCAAATTTCTGTTCATTATGCGGCCATGAAGGGGAAATGATGGAACACCTTCTTAGCTCTCCCTCCTTTCCAACCACTTTATAGGATCAAGGTGTCATCACCTTTAAAAAATCAGATTGTAATAGAGCCAACTTAATCGAGACAATTGAACAATGGAGACACGCGACATTTTCCAATCCTATCCTGAACCGAGCTTGGCAACTCTTCCCAGGTTTTTTGTTGTGGGAGGTATGGAAGGAAAGAAACCACCACATTTTCAAAAATTAACACATGGAGGTAGAGAAACTCTGCGAAAGAATTAAACAAAGCATGCATGAAACAATCATGATCTCTTAGTGGTATGAACAAGATTGGAAATGCGCAGGACATGAAGCATACATTCTCAAGACCTTAAGTCTCAATCAAAACAACTCTTTGCAAATGCAAGAAAACTAGCTCCTTAGGCAACGCCTTTATACAAATGGGAACCCCTGCCTATTGGCTTCATTAAGCTCAATTTTGACGGTGGCTTAAAGGGAAACCCATGGCCTGCAGGTCTTGGAGAATCTTTTATAAATGACCAGGGAGATCTTCTATGCATTTATGCAGACAACAAGGTGATAGATAACAACAATGCAGTGGAATTACAATCCCTGGAGAGAGGCCTTCTCATTGCCATAAGAGAAGGTTATAACAAATTTATTGTTGAAGGGGACTATCAGGTTATCATTTGGATTCTTAAAAGAGTGCAATAGGGATATGTAATCAACAAAATCTCCCTTAGTTTGCGTATAGAGGGAAGCCTGGAATGCTTCCCCAAATCGAGGTCATCATCCCTTCCCATGTTCGCAGATCAGTAAATAAGGTTGTTTATCGACTTGCTAATGAGGGAATCATCTACAGACATCAATTGCTAGACACTTGTTGGGATCCCTCAAACACAAGAGCCCTCAACAAAGACTGTCTGGAACTTGCAAAATATGATTGTACTCCCCCAAATGGGGTGATAGGGACACAATAGTGGTGAAAGGAATCTATACTAG
Organism: Picea mariana; assembly: GCA_032191745.1. Taxonomy (NCBI): domain Eukaryota; kingdom Viridiplantae; phylum Streptophyta; class Pinopsida; order Pinales; family Pinaceae; genus Picea; species Picea mariana. The sequence goes on along the minus strand of JASDQU011103961.1, from coordinate 17,302 downwards.
GCTCTCATGTGTGTGTCCTTTGCTCGACCCTTAAGGTACCACCCGAAAGGCTTTCCTCGCAACTCTAACATGCAATGGTTTATGATAGAAAGTGCTAAATATTTAGTGGGTTAGTCCTCCTTGGTGATAGTAACTTCCTTTGTATTGTGTTGGTTCTGGATGTTTCTTTCTCTCGTTTCAGAATGAATGATCCACGCTTGGTTGGGATACAGAGCTAGGTGGTTTGAATTTGAATTCATGGGCATTATAGGCCTCCTCCATGGGACTGTTCTACAAACTCAAAGGCTTACCTTCCTTTTTCTCTACACATCCACTAGTCCCTGAGCATTTTTCTAGTGTCTCCCTAGAATCCTAGTTCCTTTCTTGTGCTTGTCCTTTTGTTTGGAGTGTCCCCATGGCTAGAGGCCATAAACATCATGGTCAACTTCCTGATTTTTGGGTGTAGTTAAGTGTAGAGGAATATGCATAGGTCTTTCATGCCAACACGCCCCCGAAAATTAAAGTCGAAATCGATCTTAGAGAGGCAGAGGTTCACCTATAATGACAGTTTATCCCAAATGAGGAGGTGTACAGTGATATTTGTCCATGGGTTCCAGAAATAGGCACATCTTGAACCAAGGAAATGAAATATCACAAGAAAATGGACCTATATTGGCAAATGAAATCCATACTGGGTAAGGTGTTGCTGAAGAAAAACAAAGCATGCAATGAGATCCTGGTTCAATTACACGACGTGTAACTGCAAATTAAAGGGGTTGACCATAAAATTGCATTGTTGGCTGAGAAACTGGCAAGATTGGATTTCTCAACGCTCCGAGATGACCAACCTTAAGTTCCTAATAATGCTGCTAATCACCCCCATGTATGATTTCCTTAATGTAAAGTTTACTGGTTTTTCGGTTTTCTCATTATAGAGGCAACATGTTTCTAGCCTCTCTTCAGTCTAGATGTCAAGATATAGGTCACTAGTCCTCTAGTTTAAGAATAACTCATGGTTTTACTCTTTGCATAGTTTATGGACTTGCTCTTCTACTCATAAAATTTGTATAACACAACTACTTTTCTGTTGTTGGTCTGGTATCCCTAGTGGCAAGATGACAACATAGACTATGTACAATTTTTTCCTATTAATATGAATTTCCTTAGATAGCCTACAAAAAAAATATGCCTTATGCTATAGTTCTAGAGAGTTGGCCTATCGGCTCATATAGGAGTGGGTGGCCAGTGTAGTCCTGGAGCGCATAGTGTAGGTCTAATTTGATGTAGACATCCAAGAAAAAAGGAGCTCATTAATGAACACTCTTGTTGAAAACACGGAGACTTGATACTGTATTGTAACCATTTAGTTGTTGAATAATACATTGAGTGTGCTTTAGAGTGTGGGGTTTTTCTCTCATAAGAGTTTTCCCTAGGAAATCATGTTGTTAATGGTTTGTTGTTTATTTCATTTGTTTGCAACTATCATATTTTGAGTTTCTACATATTCTTCTCTCATGGATTAGTGTAGGAATCATATTCCACACCTCTGCTTCCTTTCATTTGAGGAGTGGAATACGCTTCCTACAGTAATCAATGAGAGAACAATACGTAAAAATTAAATAAACACAGTTGTAGTAATTAACAACACAAAAACATGAAACCATTAGACAATGATTTCCTAAGTAAAACCCTTCCGAGAGAAAAACCCCACGCTCTAAAGCATGATGAATGTATTATTCAACAATTAAATGATTACAATACATTATAGAGTCTATGTGCTTTTGTTGAGATCTAAGACTGTTAAAGTCTTGAAAACAACCTCACAAAGATAAACACACCCCCCCCTCCCCCCCTTTATAGAGGTGGTACTCCTTTGTATAAA
>JASDQU011103960.1:0-19402 GCA_032191745.1 Picea mariana | reverse complement strand
AGAAAGGAGCTTATGAGTTAGTAGATTATGATGGTATCCCTTTGACTGAACCTAGAAATGGGTTGTACTTAAAGAAGTACTATGCATAAGATCACCTGTGCACGAGTACTTGTATTTTATTGTATCATACTTCTTGTGTGTTACTGTAGTATGCTTTTTTCGTTATCTGGTCTCTGCCCTTATGTGACGTTGTGTTTGATTTCTAGATGTCGGAGTCTTTTCTACCCCACACTGGCCTCGCTGATGGCGCTAGCCATAGTACTCAGAACCTTGCTTCTACCACGTGGGTAATTTACGCCCCTACAAACAAAATTATCTCTCTACAAGGTGTGTGCCTTAGCCATGCGACCAACAATATTGCAGAGTATAGCGTCGTTATCGAATTGTTGATTGATGCTATCTCGCTTGGTATTCATCACTTGGTTGTGTGACTCGATTCGCAGCTTGTAGTACTACAGTTAAGTAATGTNTACGGGTATATTTGCGAATTCGCCTCTTGGAACGTTATTTTGATTATATTGAGTATCAACATATTCCTAGATGTCTAAATACATTAACTGATGCATTAGCTAACTGTATATTAGACAGACATTTGGGTCATTTATAAATCAATCACATCACAAGTATAACACAACACAAGATAAGCCGGTAGATGTCATATGTATATATAACGATCAAAAAGTTTTTTATAAAAAAGTTCCGTTCAACGACCAAAATTTCAAAATCTAAAGCTCATAGCTTCTACAAAGTGATGTCATGGATGACGTTCACGGTAACACACGACTGCCCGGGCAACCCTACAAAGCAGTCGACAGACTCTGACACCCCCACCTTATGACATTGATAATGTCGCAGAACCTCTCCAAGAGGCATGTCTGGAATGTATGCAGTCAAACCCTCTAAGTTTTGTTCCACTGCCTCATAATCTTCAGCGTCCCATCGTGGCACTGGAGCCACCTCTCCTCGTCGCTGAATAGGAGAAGTACCCGGAGGTCAATAAGGCCCCACGTTTATGTCATCAAATTGTTTTTTTTGTAATTAGACCTTGGACGAACATAAAAACATTTGCATATGACAAAATTCACAAAAACATTTAAAAATTAAAAAATGTGTACTTCTTACCGAGATCTCCCCACTGAGCACCCTCGAGCAGGGCCAAGTCTGGATCCCCTCGGAAGTCCAACCCGTCATAGGCATAATCATCGACCATCAACATCTGTGGTCGCAACCAGTCAATGAAGGAATCATTGCATTTGATGATTGGTCCAGCTACATGTCGGGCCATGAGGTTACACCACCTCATCATCCTTGGATCCTCTAGAGCCGGTAAACCCCATTCAACTTGCAACCTCAGCAAGGGAACCCTCTCAAGAAAGAAGGACACCAACAATGACCCGTACCCGAATTTCTTTAGGTCACCTCTCTTGCATTTAGTCAACTGCCTCTTCATGCTACGAAGGACTACGTCTGACCAGTTAAAAACTCGAGGCTCAGTACACTCTATGGCATACTGAAAGTAGATCTGGAGAGCCATGTGTGGAGTAGCGCTCTCAGCCATAAAATCAATGGTGAACAAAATAGTGTGAAGGGTCAAATCTTGCACCCCCCAAATGGCCACTTTTCCTTTGCTTCGTTCCTCCTTTGGAACACAGTACAAACGATAGTATTCACTCATAGGCAGCCCACCACCTCGACTACCAGTCAAGCTACCGTCGTACCCATGTTGTGACAGTCCTGTCAGGAAATAAACGTCTTCAATATCCAAGGACAATGTGTGGACCCTTACGTGGAATACTTGTTGGTCCACGTCCCACAAATGAACAAGGTACTCCAACAACCTGACTTGGGCCCTCATACCCGAGATCGAAAAGAATTTCAGGAGACCACAGTCTCGTAAAGAGGCAATGGTGTCTGGGTTATTCCTGACAATAGCATCATCTTCTTCATGCTCTCTTTCACGCCATTCTAGAACCATGGTGATAGCCAAATTCCTTCATAATAAACATAAGAAGAAGGTCAACAACTCTCTTCAAGACTTGGTACATTTGGGCAAACATCAAACAAAATTTTCACTTTGCGGCTCTCACAGGTGCCCCTTTGGCACAGTTTGAGGTTCTCACAGGTGCCTTTGGGGCCACCTGCGAGAATGATGCATTCTCGCAGTTCCCATGTGGCTAGCCTGCGAGAATGCTTGAGTGCAAATTTGAGCCCTGAAACAAGCTCAAAAACTTGAAATTTACCAATGAAAATTAAAAATTGAACCATGAAAAGATAGAAGACAAGGAGCTTACCTCACTGTCGGAGATGGTTCACCAAATGGTTTTTTGTACCTTTCGTAATTGAGTGCTGAAATTAAAGGGCAAAAGAGGGGTTTTGGACTAAAAACTCGGCAAAGTTACAATGACTATGGTAAAAAAAACTTTTACCCTCTTATATTTACTTTTACCATTTTTGTTTGTTTTTATAATTGTTTTATTTATTAAACCTAATTGTTGTAGCCACCTTCCAGTTGTAGACGTTGAAAATAGGGGGTTGTAGCCAGAGAATTAGAGAGTTGGAGCATCCCTCAGGTTGTAGCTTGAAAAACTAGGGGGTTGGAGCCTCCTTCTAGTTGCAGTTGGAAAACAAAGGAATTTGATGCTTCCAATGAATGTAATTCTTCAAGACATATGAGAAAAAGAATTCCATGGTTTTCTCCCCCTTTGGGTTTCCACGTAAAAACACTGGTGTTCTATGTATGTGTATGATTGTTAATTTGTTCGTTGTTTATTTACTTTGTAAGTACTAGATGATAATGCTGCATTGATATAACACTTGCATTATATGGTTAAAAGGTATTATATTTCTTTATTACTAATTCAAACCCCCTCTCAGTAATCCAATAATTGGAATCAGAGCAAGTTTCTTTAGAAATTAGTTTAACCATTGAAAGGTAGATCATAGAGAGAAACAACATGTATAAAAATGGAATACCATAGTTTGATGGACAAAAGTATGCCTTTTGGAGCATAAGGATGAAGACATATATACATGCACATGGATTTGAAATTTGGAAATCAATTGTAGATGGATACATAGCACCAACAATCCCGTCGAAAAATGACAAAGCTATGAAACTCATTTAGAATAATTCCAAAGCTACAAATTCACTTTTGAATGTTCTTGGAGAATCAATATTCACCAGAGTTTCACATTGTAAATCCGCTAAAGAGATTTGGGACAAAATTTGACATATTTATGAAGAAGATGCAAAAGTTAAAGCAGTGAAGATCCAAACTTACAGAGGTCAGTTTGAAAAACTAAAGATGAAGGAAGATGAAAAAATTGCAACTCACTTTTTACGAGTCGATGAAACAATAAATGCAATATTCGGATTGGGAGAAGAAATCAAAGAATCTGTAATTGTTCAAAAGATTCTAAGATCTCTTCCTATGAGATTTGACCCTAAGATAGCAACACTAGAAGAAAGAGAAGATCTAAACTCAATAAGCATGGATGAACTACATGGAATATTCACAACATATGAAATGAGAACTAAACAGGAAAATCCAGATATAAAAGAAGAAGCCTTCAAAGAATCCAAAAGTTCAAAGAAAAAGGGAAAGGAAAAAGAAAAAGAACATAGAAAGAACAATGACATCTCAGAAGATGATGAAGAAGTGGACAACTTTTTCAGAATATTGAACAAGGAAACCAACAACATGTATAGATGTAAGCTTCCTTTGATTTGTTTTAATTGTGATTGTATTGGTAATTTTTCTAACAAATGTCCTCATAATAAAAAGAGAAATGATTAAGTTTACTCAAATAGAAAACAAACATATAAAGGAAAAAGAACCAGAAATAAAGTTTTCAAGAAAATCTTATGCACCAAAGAAGACATCTCATCATCAGATGAAGATGAAGTCAGTGACAGTGAGACATAAAGAGTTATATTCATGGCAGTAGAAGACTCTGATAAAGAAGATTCTGAAGAAGAATATCAAGACACCGAAGAAGAATATGAATAGGAATAAGTTGACTACCGAAAAGAATTGTTGTGCCATATAAGTTATCAGAAGAGAAAAGAAGAAAAACAAGAAACTACAAGCAAAACTAGACAAGAAAGAAGACACTCTGGAACTAGACCAAATGATGAAAAATTTGAAGGTTCAAATTGAAGAAGATAAAATAATTGAAAAATCACTCAAAGAACCAATAGAAAGAAGAGACATGATCATTGGAAATTTGGAAGCAAAAATTGTCACATTAAGAAAGGATCTTCAAAAGAAAAATATGCAGAACAACTCAAAAGTTTTTAATGACATTATCAACAGTAAAAAACCTCATCATGACAAGTCCAGACTTGAATACAATTAGACAGAAAATGGATCAAGCTCCAAAACAACATAACAAGAAACATATCCAAAAAGCTACACAAAAACAATCAAAGGGGATATGAAGGTCTACAAATAAAATTACAGGGACACTCCTCCACCAAGAAGATTTATATTTTTGAATCAATGACCAACATAAATAGATAGGCCTCAGGAAGAATACGGATCCATAAGACTACCTCCTTTCATAAGATGTTCAACTCCTAGGTATCAAACTATCTTTTTTGGTTTATGTTATGCATGTACTAATTTTGGACATAAAGCTGTGAATTGCAGAGCTAACAATAGGAACATAAACAACTTTGAAATTCATACACAAAAGTGTTAACCAAGAAGGCCTAGTGAAACTATAATGTACCCCAATTTACAAAAATATTTTTTTTTATTCGGGACATTAAAACTCCTTGACTCTTCAATATTTTCTCAAACATAACTTTATTATCGTCGCTATTGAATTAACACATGTACTTCTTTGTAATAAAGACGACTTTGATCACGATAGCTATATTGTCTCTGTTAAGTCATTCTATCCAAGGGATTATAGTGCACCTTAAACTATGGACAATAGACTAACATATAACCTGCTCATAATACTGGTATTATCAAGTATGTTTACTGCGTTTCTTACTGTAACAACTATAACGAATATAATATAACTAACCTAATATTGATATTATTCCTATCATTATATATATATGTATATATATATTTCTTTTTTTTTTACCATAAGACCCAACTCATATAATTCCTAATCCATACCAATTTATAACCAATATATGGAAATCAGGACACTACCCATAGGCAATCCAACCCATGGAGTCCTTAACATATACAAACAAATATGTATTAATTCGATTCTATATATGCCATAAATATTACATATGATATGATATATATATATATATATATATATATATCATACTTGTTATATATAAATGTTGTGTACCATATGCACTTTTTATAAAAAAAATTCTATTCCTAGAATTTCGTATTGTTATGACATGGAAAACCACCCCAATGCAATTCATGTCATAGCGTATTGAAAAGTTACTAAGTGAACAAGTAAAATCGTTACCAAGGGTAGTTATAAGGTTCTCCCTCCAACAAAGACATCACATATCATACACCTTAACTCCCATGGTTCTACACTTATGCCACACATAAACCCTATACCTAACAGTGTGAAACCCTACCTAACTTGGTGACATGGACCAACATTGAATAGGCTCTGGACTCAAGTTAATGATGGGTTTCTTTTCGGTCTGCAAGAATTTAACACTGGTTATATTCATTAAAGGAAGGTTTGTAACGTACTTATTGTGCTAGACACTCAGGCGTCTGCGCCTAATGCAGGATTTCCATCTCTGAACCTTCACATGGCAATGGTACTGCGCATTTCCATCAACCATTAATCCCCATTTGTAATTTTTTTGAGGTCACCACCGTAATCGTTTCCCCCTTTGGATTTGTACTCACAAAAAACTCCTACTCTTTTGTTGTATGTGTCTCAATGTTAGCATTGAAAAATTCCCCTTTGTAATAATATGGAGGACTCGACCTGGTAATAATATGGAGGACACACACCAATTGGGTTCCTCACTGTGCAAGGTAAACCATAACTCTTTTGTTTCCTTCATTGTTCCGTAACTTGTGGATAAACTTGTTTGGGAAACGTATCCGCATTTTGCCTCTGTAACCATTTCCTCTTGGGCTCTTCTGGGTTTGAATTCCTTGGGTCTGGGTTAGAATACATCTCGGGTTGGATGGTGCCCTTTGAATATTCAAGGTTTATAGTTCTATTTTCGTTTATTCTCTGTGCAAAAATCCCATAAATCTACACCCTATGTCATATATTTTACCACTGTGAAATTCATAGTAAGTTCTGGAATATTTATGTTATTGCATTCCAAAGTGAAAGGGATACTTGGAAGCATATGTATAGTTTTATAAATCCTATCAGAGTCACACTCTGTGTATTTTTGTCACTGCACCGTGTATTTTGGCTCTGTGCGAGTAGATAAATAGATATGTACATATGCCAAACCTTCCATGGGATTTGTAGATTTGGTCTATTTATTTCCTTTACCATTCTATGTAAAATTGTGAATACATTTACATGAAGGTGTGATAACAACCCTCTATGGAATTTTGTAACTCGCACTCTGTGTGCGAGGCAACCAGTGGGTCGTGAGTTAACTTAACCTTCTGCTTATAATTTACATTCGGTGTTTGTATAATAATTTTGTAATAGGCGATTTTAACCTTCTGGTTCATGATTTACCTTCTGTATTTTTTAATAGGCAAGATCAATATTCATATAGATATGTCGTAACATCGACCCTTTGTTTATTAATTTCACTTCCATTTTGTATAACATAATTACTCACATATATCTCATTATTTCGAGCCTCTATTCTTGAATTTCTCTCTACGTTTTATATAGAAAATCATAAATTACTTTTGTTAATACAAAGAAGTATGGTAGAACGCTTGTCGTACGCTGTCTAAATCCTCTGAATTGTAATTGATTTTCCTCTGTGGGAATTCTTGATTTTACTCTGTGCGTAGTCGTAATTTAATTCTCTGTGTAAGAAAAAAGGTTACTAATCCATATGTGAAATTCATAACTGAGCCTGTGAGACTTTCGTCTTAATTCCTTTTCATTCCATGTACTTACACATCATTGCATAAATCACAAAACTACGCTCTGTGTATATACAAAGCATCATTTTACCCTCTGTGGGATCCACGACTGTGCTCTATGTGAATTACTCTAACCTTGTGTAATTTATAGTTTAAGATCTGAGTATGCAAAAACATTGTTTTACTCTCTATGAGGTTGTGTAACTGTGCTCTGTTTATTTATTAAACATTGTGTAACTTATAACTTGTATAATTTATTCATCCCTGTATGATTCATAACTTGTATATTTTCTTTATTCCTGCATGATTTATAACTTGTATCTTTAAATGTTTTGTTGTTATAAATGGTAAATTGTATTTTGTGCTTATAAAAGAATTATACTCATATTTCATCAATTAATGATGGGTTCTTGATTCATTTTTGTGAGGGTACCCATCAGTTGAATTATGGTTCCACTCCTCTCCTTTGGTCGTGGACAGATCGTCGCACAAGATCCAGTGGCGACTTGGTCCTTCAACGAACTCCATATAAGTATTGTTCTATCTCTTTCATTATAATTAATTTTCATTTAAAGGATAGTATGGTATCCTAAACTATACTCTTGATCTCTGGAGGTTTATACAGTTTGAGGGAAAATAGGTCAAGGAGAGCCTTCTTGCTCGAAAAGGTATTCGAGTTATGATCTTGGTGTTTCAGCAATACTTCCTAGATTCTGTCTACCAGTGGTAATGGAGTCCTTACCCTAGGGTACTCCACTATAATAATTATTGAACCATGGTTTCATGGGTACATGGGTTGTTTGTAATTTACTTTTAGATGGATATACAGGTTGTTGAAGCCATTTTGAACAAGGTTCAGTTAATGTAAACACTATTGTAACAAAAAAAACTAATCGCCTTCTCGTTCCACCTGCACCATGTTCCAATCAATGATGTGAGAAGGATCATGCATATACTTTTTTAATAAAGAAACATAAAAAACATTATGAACTTTTAAATTTGCAGGGAGTGCAATTTGGTACACCACGGGTCCAATTCGAGCTAAGATCTCAACAGGGCCACAAAACCTGGGTTCCAACTTGGAACAATTTCCTAGCTTCAGAGAGCTTCTCCTTGCTTTGAATTTTAAGTATACATGGTTCCCAACTTGAAATTCTTGGTGTCTCCTTTTTAAATATGTGTAGATTTTGTGTCTATTTTGTGCCTCTTTTAAATTCTATTGTACCTTTCTTACCATTTTCTCCATTTCCTCGAGAATTTCTGGCCCCATCATAAGTCATTCAACTGGATTATCCCAGCTAATTGACATTGTGGATTTTCTTTCGTACAATACTTCGAAGGGACTCATCTTAGCTGACGTATGATAGCCATTATTGCACACAAATTCCCACTTAGTTGGTTTCGTTCTCACGTACATTTGTAACATGTCTTCCACAATCTGATTTGTTCGTTCTGTTTTTCCATCCGTTTGTGGATGGTAGCTTGTGATGAAATTCAGGTTAGTATCCAATCTTGCAAAAGATTCCTTCCAAAATGTTGATGTAAATTTGACATCTCTATCTGAAATCACCATTTTAGGAATTCCATGCAATCTAATTATTTCCTTCATAAATATTTCAGCGATGTTAATTTCTTTATAAGTAGATTAAATAGGTATAAAATGTGCATATTTGCTAATTTTATCAATCACTACCATAATCGAGTGATTTTTCTTTTGAGTCTTAGGAAAACCCGTGATGAAGTCTAGCGAGATAATCTCCCACTTCCATTCTGGTATAAGTAGAGGCTATAGCAGGGCGGCTGGATGTTGATGTTCAACCTTTACCTATTGAAAAAATAAGCATTTGGATAAGTATTCAAGTGTTTCACTTTTCATTTTAGGCCAATAAAACAATTTTCTTAAAGCTCTTACCATTTTCTGGTATCCTGGATGACCAAAATATGGCATTTTGTGCAATTCATCCAGAATTTTTGACTTTAAATCAACAAAATTAGGTATGTACAACCTGTTTCTGAACCTTAGCAGTCCATTTTTATCCAAACTTAGATCTGTTTTGTCCAATTTTTCTTCATTTCCTTGTAAATGTGCGACTGTTTTGATGTATTTTTCGTCAGTACAACTTGCAGATTTTATTCTTTGTTCAATGCCATTTTATTATTTGCTAATACTTATCTCAAAAAGTCCATTAGTCCTTCGACTTAGCTCATCTGTGACTTTTTTTTCTTTTCATTTGATGTGTCTTACATCGAAATCAAATTCACTCAAGAAGGCTAGCCACCTCGCTTGCCTTGCATTAAGATCTGGTTGACTGAATAATAATTTCACACCACTATTGTCAGTTAGCAACAGAAATTTCATCCCCATTAAATAATGTCACCACTTTTTTAGCACATTAATTACAAATGTTAATTCCAAGTCATGTGTGATGTAGTTTCGTTCATGTTCTTTTATTTTACATGATTCGTAACATATAACGTGCCCCTGTTGAGTTAGGACACCTCCCAAGCCTTCTTTTCTTTCATCCATGCAAAATATAAAGTCTTTGTCAGGGTCTGCTACCCATAAAATAGGTTATGTAGTTAACAGTTCCTTTAGTTGATTAAAACTGTCCTAACACTTTTGCGACCAAGTAAACCTTATTCCCTTTTTATGCAAAGATGTAATTGGGTACACGATCTTAGAAAATCCTTCGATAAATCTACGGTAGTAACCCGTAATTCCATAAATGATCTGATGTATGATACATCCTTAGGGATAGTCCATTCCATAATGGATTTTATCTTCTCTGGATCAACTGTGATACCTTCTTCGGATATCACGTGTCCTAGGTACTGTATTCTTCTTTGGTAGAAGTCACATTTGTCAAAATTTTCATACAACTTGAGTTTTATTAAGGTCTACAATACAGTATTTAGATGTTCTTCATGTTATTCTTCTGTTTTCGAGTAAACTAAAATGTCATAGATAAATACCAATACAAATTTATCCAAATATTGAATGAATATACTATTCATCAAGCACCTAAAGGTTTCCGGTGCATTATTAAGACCAAATGGAATTACGACAAACTCATAGTGTCTGTATCCTGTTCTAAAATTTGTTTTATTTATATCTTCATCCTTTATTCTGACTTGGTGATAACCAGACCTTAAGTCTAACTTAGAGAAAATCTTTACTCCTCCCACTTGGTCAAACAGGTCATTAATTCTGGGTAGAGGATACTTATTTTTAATCTTCATCTTGTTTAATTGTCGATAATCAATACATAACCTTAAAGTTCCATCTTTCTTTTTAATGAAAAGAACAGGTGCTCCCTAAGGCGAGACGCTTGGTCTGATATACTCTTTATCTAACAGTTCTTGTAGCTGAATTTTCAGCTCTGTTAATTTAGGTAAACTCATTCTATAAGGTGCCTTAGATATTAGGGAAGATCTAGGTAGTAGATCAATAAGGTGCCTTAGATTACAGTTTTCTACATCTTATCGGATTCGCACTCTCTATATTTATGTTACAACACAGTGTATTTTGGATTTGCGCGAGTAGATAAATAGATATGTACATAGGCCAAACCTTCCATCGGATTTGTAGATTCGGACTATTTATTTCCTTTACCATTATGTGTAAACTCATGAATACATTTACATGAAGGTGTAATAACAACCCTCTATGGCATTTTGTAACTTGCATTCTGTATGCAAGGCATCCAGTGGGTCATGAGTTAACTTAACCTTCTGCTTATAATTTTCATTCGATGTTTGTATAAGAATCTTGTAACGAGTGATTTTAACCTTCTGGTTCATGATTTACCTTCTATATTTTTTAATAGGAAATATAGATATTCATATAGATATGTCATAACATCGATCCTATGTTTATTAATTTCACTTGTATTTTGTATAGCATAATTACTCGCATATATCTCAATATTCAGAGCCTTTGTTCTTGAATTTCTCTGTGCATTTTATATAGAAAATCAGAAATTACTTTTGTTTATACAAAGCAGTATGGTAGAACACTTCTCGTACTTTTTCTAAATCCTTTTAATTGTAATTGATTTGCCTCTGTGGGAATTCTTTATTTTACTGTGTCCATACTCGTAATTTAATTCTCTGTGTATGCGGAAAGGTTACTAATCCATATGTGAAATTCATAAACGAGCCTATAAGACTTTTGTCTTAATTCCTTTGCATTCCATGTACTTACACAACATTGTATAAATCATAAACCTATGCTCTGTGGATATACAAAGCATCATTTTACCCTTTGTGGGATCCACAATTGTGCTCTACGTGAATTATTCTAACTCTCTGTAATTTATAGTTTAAGCTCTGAGTATGCAAAAACATTGTTTTACTCTCTGTGGGGTTGCACACCTATGCTCTGTTTATTTATTAAACACTGTGTAACTTATAAATTGTATAACTTCTTCATCCATATATGATTCATAACTTGTATATTTTATTTATTCTTGTATGATTTATAACTTGCATCTTTAAATTTTTTTTTGTTATAAATGGTAACTTGTATTATGTGCTTATAAAAGCATTATACTCAAATTTCATCAATTAATGATGGGGTCCTGATTCATTTTTGTGAGGGAACCCATCAACTAAATTATGGTTCTACTCCTCCCCTTTGGTTGTGGAAATATCATCGCACAATCTCCAGTGGCGACTTGGTCCTTCACCGAATTCCAGATAAGTATTGTTTTATCTCATTCATTATAAGTAAATTTCATTTAAATGATAGTATAGTTTCCTGAACTCTACTCTCTATCTCTACAGGTTTATACAATTCGAGGGAAAATGGATCAAGGAGAGCCTTCTTGCTCAAAAATGCATTTGAGTTCTGATCTTGGCATTTAAGAAATACTTCTTAGATTCTGTCTACCAGTGGTAATGGAATCCTTACCCTAGGGTACTCCACTGTAATAATTATTGAACCATGCTTTCATGGGTACACAAGTTGTTTGTAATTTACTTTCAAATGGATATACAAGTTGTTGAAACCATTTTGAACAAGGTTCAATTAAAGTATCATCTACTATAGCATGCATTGGTAGACTACTGGATCACTCTTTTCTGTGGTTATAAACAAAAAGAATATCTAAATTATATAGAAGAGGATTTGTATTCGTTCAATATATTTCTTATGATACTTGTACAGATTTGAATAGTAAATCATCTTGTATCTCTCTCTCTCTCTCTCTCTCTCTCTCTCTCTCTCTCTATATATATATATATCCAATTCAATGGTGTAACGACCCCATCATTACGACTACAAGCGAAGAAAAAGTGCAAAGTTTTTTTTTTTGTTTCTTAGGCAAGAAGGTGACGGCGACAAAAGTTTAACCACACCATTAACGATGAATGCAAGCACGAAGTCCAGGAAACATGAAACTATGACACCACGCACTGGCACAAAGGGAACTAGGCGAAACATGTGTACAACAACAAGGAGGAACGACTACCCTACCGATGCAATGGCCTTAACGAACAAGGCTAGAACCTCAAGGCACGTGAACCAAACACATGAAGATGTTCAACGCATGCACCAAAAGAAAACTTACATTGCTCGACAATTCTCACACGGAAGAAACCGACTCTAGCCAAATTATCATTCGCCGCTATCCAATACGGGGCGCCATGATACCCTCATCAGGAATCATGCCATCCCCAGGTGATAGACACGTCAATAATCTTGGCGCAACACATCCTATTTGGACCCAGGACTCTAAATAACTTTGACGCGCTAGGAGTTGCACTAACAAGAAGGTTACACACATACCCTAGGCAATGGGTCGGCAATACACAGGATGACGTCAAAAAGAAAATGCAAGTTATTACATGACTTCGCCAACAACCCAACCTAATCATCAAGTCTAATGCTAAAAATTACAAATCTAATTTAACATTAGTTGCACTCTAATTTATCAAGTATAATTTACAATTTAGTCAAACTCACCAATCTCATTTAATCATTAGCCACAATTTAATTTAGCAAGTTTAATCTATGCTTCGGTCAATACTCACTAATCTCATTTGATCATTAATCAAAATCTAATTGGACAATTCTAAATTAATCCCAAAATTACAATGTCACTTTTAATTAACAATATATAACCACATTAGCCATTTCAAGGTAGAATGCTACAATTATAACACTTGTAAACAATCAAATTACACATGCCATCTATCTAGTAACTGTACCAAAAATAAGTAGTTGTCTATTAAGATTAAGACGGAAACTGTTGACTATTAACATCGTTGTAGCAATTAACATCGCCATTAACATAATTGTTGACCATTAACATCACTATGGAAATTAACATTAAGAAGGAAACTGTTGACCATTAACATCGTTGTAGCAATTAACCTGGAAATTAATATGGCAATTAACATAGCATTTAACGTTGCAATTAACATGGCAATTAACAGGACCAATAACATCGTTGTAGTAATTAAAGTTTTGCAGTGAGAACGTTGGGTATACATTGAATTTGAAGGAGAATAAAAAGGACAATACAAAACTGCAGAAGGATCAACTCATGGTCATTCAACATCAAAACACAGTCAAGATTTAAGGCAAATGCGTGGTCATTCCAGTAGCAAAACAAAGTCAACATTTAATGGCAAATTCATGTCCATTCAACAACAAAACTCAATCAACATTTAAGGGAAAATCGTTTCCATTCAACAAAAAAACACAATCAACATTGAAAGGGATATCACGTCCATTCAACATCAAAACTCAGTCAACATTTAAGGGAAAATTGTGTCCATTCAACAACAAAATGCAGTCAACAATATACGCTACACAAACAAGGGGACAAAACATTGTTATGCAAGTTAAAATTTGTTGTAGTTAACAGGAGCTACTCTAATCATTGAAATAAGGTAATTTGGTGGTAAATTACTGGGGAAATCACTGTAAATACTGTGATAAAAACATTGGTGAGTTTAGTAATAAGATGTTGTAAATACTATGACAAAACATTGGTCTACTAGTCAATTTCAAAAAGATATTAACATTTAAATAAATCAAATCGCCGAGTTTAAAGAGTCAAAATTACACTGAGGTTAAAACATCCAATAATTTAATGCGCTTAGATCAACCATTCAATAAAATGCCCAGAAGTAAAATTCTTCTTAACCAATACACACTGGCTATCTAGAACGAAAAGTGTGTAGCTTTGTCAAGCACCTGCCAATCCAATCAACTGACCAGAAATAAAAAAAAAAAGTTTGCTGGACAAATTTCGCTCCCAATTCAACAAAGTGCAGCCGAAGAAGTAGCAATCGCTAGGCAAACAAATGAGATATACAAATGAAGGAAAATTCCAGCAAGATATAAAAATGAGGTATAAAACGAGATAACAATGAGATATAAAAATGCTGAGTATAAAGAAAACTTCACCATCAATTAGATTTTGCAGGGTTAATTAAACACATCAGGGTGCAAGACAAACAATCAACCAAGGAAAAACAATAGAGGTATATGGCTGACAAGAACATCCTTCGCTCATCATCCACCCACAGAAAAGAAGGTTGTTGAGATCCATAGGTCTATTGACACCGAAGGGACAACCGTAGATCAATCTCCTAGCCGACTGCTCAGGCATGGACTGATGAGATAGGGAGAAAGGAAAAAATAAACTGCATATCATCACAATCAATAAAACCGTAGGACAGTCAAGACTAGCAGGGATCGAAGGCCATGGAAAGTCAACATCAAGCTAAAGAATATGGAGGAAATTTCAGTCATCAACTAGAATGCTAAAACAATCACCCGCTATGAGTTTAGTAGTAAGATGTTGTAAATACTATGACAAAATGTTGGTCTACTGGTCAATTTCAAAAATATATTAACATTTAAATAAATCAAATCGCCGAGTTTAAAGAGTCAAAATTACACTGAGGTTAAAACATCCAATACTTTAATGCGCTTAGATCAACCATTCAATAAAATGCCCAGAAGTAAAATTCTTCTTAACCAATACACACTGGCTATCTAGAACGAAAAGCGTGTAGCTTTGTCAAGCACCTGGCAATCCAAACAATTGACCAGAAATAAATAAAAAAAGTTTGTTGGGCAAATTTCGCCCCCAATTCAACAAAGTGCAGCTGAAGAAGTAGCAATAGCTAGGCAAACAAATGAGATATACAAATGAAGGAAAATTCCAACAAGATATAAAAATGAGGTATAAAACGAGATAACAACGAGATATAAAAATGCCGAGTATAAAGAAAACTTCACCATCAATCAGATTTTGCAGGGTTAATTAAACACATCAGGGTGCAAGACAAACAATCAACCAAGGAAAAACAATAGAGGTATACGGCTGACAAGAACATCCTTCACTCATCATCCACCCACAGAAAATAAGGTTGTTGAGATCCATAGGTCTATTGACACCGAAGCAACGACCATAGATAAGTCTCCTAGCCGACTGCTCAGGCATGGACTGATGAGATAGGGAGAAAGGAAAAAATAAAATGCATATCATCACAATCAATAAAACCGTAGGACGGTCAAGACGAGTAGGGATCGAAGGCCATGGGAAGTCAACATCGAGCTAAAGGATATGGAGGAAATTTTAGTCATCAACTAGAATGCTAAAACAATCATTTATTTTACCCAATTAAAAATATAGAACTAAAGGCATAAATCATTCTAACAATCTACCATGCAGAAATAAAGGAAGTGTACCATTTCCCAATCACCCGCTCTGAGTTGATGTCCCGCGCACTTCGTGCAACTCCCACTTGTTGAACGATGAGACTTCACCCGTACCTCTCAGCCAATGTCGGGGGTACTCTTCTTCCCCATTAGCCCCCCGAGCCACAAAAGGGCCACACAAACTAACCTCCTAGCTCGCCTCGCAAGTGTTATCATTCCAGGAAACTATCCTAGGCTAGAAGTCAGAGATGCCTGGTAACTACTCTTTTTGGAAATATTTTCTTAATATTTGATGTGTTTTTTTGGATCAAGATGAATATCTAAGAACTGGACTGTGTATTCAAGACTGTCTAGGAATATAAAATCTCACAAGGCCTTCTAGTCATGCAATCAGACAAGGTTGGATTAAATGGGAGAGAGACTAGCTATGAAACCAGATTATACTCATATAAAACAAGTAGAATGGGTTTAATAACTAAAGAAATATCCTGTGATTATCAACTCAATCAATCAACATATGAGATGACAGTCATATACAGATTGAATGAGCATCAACAAAGAACATTCACTCACAAGATATCAGAGACAGGAAAGAGAAATCTGACAACACAACTGAGGGAATCTTGAAATCTTTCATATAATAAGAATAAGTCTTTTCTTACAGTAACAGCCTATAGAAAACAAAAATCGAACCCCTGGTTCATCTTCTATTTTAATATTTATAGCATTACAAAGTAGTTCTTTGATCCTAAAAACATGGATCAAATCAACTAAAAATAGAAAGTCAAAATATGTTGCAAAATAAGTGGGATGTTTCCTCAAAATGAGGTCAATCCCAGATCTCTCTCTCTATTGATTGTTGGTGTAGTGTAGAACAGCCTCCCAAGGCTACATGATGACTTTCAAATAGAGATTAAGTCAAATTGTTGATGTGGCTAGGTGTCCTGCTTTCCGTTTTAATTAAAAATGTCCATAACCTTTGAAATAACTTCTTTCTCCATAATATGCCAAAAATAACTGCTGGGCTGGACTTGATAATTCATGTGACATTCATTGGAAAAGATCCAGAATCTTTTCATATCAAAAATCCCTGACTTGTGTAAAAACTCGTTCAATTCTGGACACACAGGCTTTCGGTGGTTGTCTGGGAAGATTTCTGGGTGAGTTATCCACCGAAAGCATCTCTTTTTAGTGGTTAATGAGCACACAGTGCGCTCACCTAAACCACCGAATGTCAATCCTTGAAGAGTTTCAAAATTGCAAAAATGACTGTCCTGAATCCTCTTTTAGCACTCAAACTTTCTTAGATACTGTAGTCCTGATTCGAGCAGACCTACGAACCTTTGCTGACTGTGTAGGGGAATCTGTTATATCTATTATAGTTGTGGCTAAATTATCCAATGTATCCAAACTAGTTTGTTTTTCTTCAGGTGCTTCAAACTCCTTTAGCTTGAGCCTCAGAATCCTGAGCTGCCTGTATAATTTCATATTTTCTCTAATCAACTCTTTATTTCTATCTTTGATTTTATCATGTTTTTCATTAAGAGTTTGATTCTCTTTGAATAGTTCAGCATTTCTCTCGGTGAGGTCTGTGTTTGCTTTTTTATTACCCTCTCTAGGACTTCCATCTCATAAATCTCTCGTAGAAGCATGTTGATTTTCTTTGTCTTACCTTTCTTAGGCCTGCTTGAAGAAGCTTCTACTTCTGATTTCCTGTGTGTTTCTGAAGGCTTTGATGGAGGTATATTGATCTTCAGTTTTGCATCCTGTTTGATCTGCAATTTGTCCTATGTTTTTGCCATCCCCTGCTTTGAATCAGAGTCACTATAAGGTAGATTGAGAGGGTTTTTTCCTGTGACAGGGTTTCTATCTTCAAACTTTAATTTCCTCTTGATTCCTCCCTGCTTGCTGGGTGATATTTTAATAGAATCTCTGGGCATTGAAATTCATTTCCTCCTCCTGTGACTACTCTTGGGAGTAGGATCTTTTATGCTTCTAGACTTCTTTTCTTTTATCTTTGGAGGCCTTTCTGTCTGAAACTCATTCCAAAACAAGAAGAAACCCCACTCAATTTGTTTCCTCTACAGAGCTTCTTTCACAAGGAGGGTAATCAGCCCCTGATGTGATACCTACTAATAACTTTAGTAGGCTATGATTTTACCTGTTTTTCCATCTTAGTCAGGGTTTTATGAAAGAAGTAAGGTATGTTTAAGTGTTCTCTGCCTGTGAAATGGTTGAACAGTTTAAAATGGTAATACATAACCCTGTTATAGCGCCCCTCACAGGTGATATATACCAAAATCGCCCTCAGCAGGGACTGCCACTTCGATTCAAGATAGGACATGGGAATATCCTTCTTCCAAGTCAAAGCTTTATGCACTGGTAACAAATATGACCTGAATTCAACATTTGAAGGTGATGAGGTTTTAAACCAACAGTCCCCTGTTCTGGATAACCCTTTGTATTTGGCAATAGCCTCTTCATCTATAATGAACTCCTCCCTGCCTATTTTTGCAATCCTTCCATCATAGGAGAGGGCGAATGCTTCAACCACTTGTTGGTCAAAGGTAGTCAATTTTTCACAATATGTGAAAACTCTGACCTGTTTAAAACACTCTGCGACCTATGGATGATCTTCAAAATACCACTTGCCATCCACTTCGGATCTCAAAGCAGGACTTACTTTTGACATGACTCGATACCAACTGTACCTGAAAATGTGGGGTATTAAAATGTTCGGGAGGTAATGGTTCTGGGAAGTAGGAATACAGTCGATACCACTTATGCAAAAAACCAGTGAAATCGGATGACAAAGCATATGATTAATGAACTCACTAAAACACCGTCCCACTCTAGGATGACAATCTAGCTGAGAAATGCCGAAACTTCAGCTTTTTGGGGGGCAATTGAATTGCTGAAACTTTGAAAGAGAATGATTTCTGATCTTACTTGATAACCCGCCTAGGTTTCTTTGACTCGGGATGCCTGCTAAACTCGGAGACACTTCGACAATCACCAGAGAACACAAGATCAGAATTTCGAAAATATGCTTTCCTGATAAGATCGCGGACTTGTGATTATCTTCAGCGATATTCGAGATTCATTATAACTCATTGAGTTTATAGATGAAGGAAAGACCTGGTAATGATGACTGGCATACTTATCACTAAAATGGAGGGAACCCCGTACAATCATACCTGTCAATAACCGCTCTGTGTGGATTTGAAATGATCCATGCAATGGATAAGACACAGGTTCTTCGAACCTTTCAGATGAACACCACGAATGTGCATCATCTCCCACAATGTGAGCTTTCGGTAGTTGTATTTCTTATCATTGCAATGATTTTTGACATCTAGCTCGTGCGAAAGCACGAGCTTTCTTTTTGCCCGTTCAAACATTTTCGGTGGCTGCTTTCCTTCTGCCTCGACCCCTTATCTACCGAAAATGAACACTTTCAGTGGTTAATGAGCATGTTGGAGGCTCGCCTGAACCATCGAAACCTGATATTTTTCCATTTTCTTGATCGAACCAAAATCAACATTGCTTTTGAGCTTATTTTGGAATGACAGATTCTCTAACCTATCTATAGAAATTTTGAAATCAAATTTAGAACTCAACCTATCATCTAAAAATCAAATAAAATCCAATGATTTATTTGGGGAGTTAACACTGGCTCCTATTGGGGATGAACACCTCCCTG
>JASDQU011103959.1:9845-22609 GCA_032191745.1 Picea mariana | reverse complement strand
GTGGAGCAACATATGTTTGACTACTTTAAGTCAAATATGTCACCATCTCTTAAAGATGCATGTAGATATGTCCTTTTGAACCAGTTCAACGCCAACGTGAAAGTTATTAAATCTAAATCTAATGAAGAGGCTCTCACATCCGCTTGTTCTACCTTGTCTTGGCTTGTGGGCGTCATTCAAAGTTGTGATGCAAAATTGTTTGAAATAGTGGTCAAAGAGTTTTGTGAAGATGTTGATCTTCGTAAGGTAATAGTTGCTCGAGCGCCACAAAACCAGTCTTGTGCATGTGACATTCTTACTATTTTAATTGATCAGGTTTTGAAGGTGATGGAAAATGGAAAGATAATAACTCCAATGTCATTCCGTGTCGATTTTCTTACCAATTGGGCTGATACAATGATCAAGCTCATCAATAATCTTCATGGTCATTCCTTTTATGAGCAGGAAAAAAGTACAAGTTTTCAAAGTGCATTGGAGACAGGAATTATTGGTGTAGCGGAAACCCTCCCTTTGGTTGAGCAAAAATGTATTTTCACTTGTTGGGAAGATATTTTAACCAAAAATTACACGAGCACAAGTCGTCTCTTTAAATGGTGGGCTGAAAAAGTGCACAATGCCATCATCTTATTTGATATGGCACCGTGAGGAGGAGGATTCAGTAATGGCAAAGCATATGCCATTGGTACCATTGGCTTTTACGCAATCTTTGAATTGTTTTTGTGTTTTCTTTTTAATGCGATGGGATTTAATGCAGCTCTATGAAAAATATTTCCATGATCGGTGCCAGTTATTATTATGACTTTGCTTTTCAGCTTTTTTGGACAATGAATGGATAGAAGGCAAAGATTTTGTAACTTTAAAACATTTCCTGATCGTTGCTCGTTATTATTGTGATCTTATGGCCTTCCTTTTTGGTTTTGTGGGCAATGAATGGATACTGAGGCAAAGATTTTATAGCTTCGATTTTTCGCTCTTTTACTCAATGAATGAATATAGGAACTTGGAAGCAAAGAATTAATAGAAAGGAAAAAATAATGGATCAGATGTTTATTGATTTATTTTTCCAATTAGTATCTCACATGATTATGTTACCAAAGTACATAACATATCTTTAAAAATTTTGTATATATTTCTTTGTCACTGTGAACAAAATCTTCCCTCCCTAGTCATTTTTCCTGCACGTTTTTTGGAGGTGCGGTTTTAAATTTCTGGTGAATGTAGAAGTCTGATCGATTTTTTGAGCATCTGGGTTGGTTTAAAATGGGGAAAAATCCCAGGGGTAAGGTTCTGGAATGCATGGAACTTTGATCTATGCCAAACTCAAGCTACCCCTGAAAATCTGGCCGGATTCAAGCCCATTTGTTTGCCTGAAAAGAGGGAAGATTGCTCCCTAGTTAGCTTATTTAGTTTTTTTGGCAGGAATTGGCCGGAATCTGGCAATGTAAATTTGGACAAAATCTCTATTTTTTGTTGTTTAAATTGTCTTTCTGAATGCATAAATGGATTCAGCGTGTTGAAAAACCCTTATACAACTTAACCACTCAAATATATAGATCCAACCATTCATCACTAGATTTCAGTCAAAATCAAATGAAAAAAGTGACAAAAAAACCATATCATTTTGTTCAGCTAAATTTTGCAAAACATCCCTTAAAACGATTGATAGATTCATTTTTAAATATTAAATCAATTTTTTGTAAAATCTCTTAAAGCTATACTCCATTTAATTTCTATGTAAATGAGTACATATTCTACAAAGTGCATTTCACTGTCATTGAGAAGGCAGGGCTCTGGCCCTCGAGGTTCCCAATGCGTTGTTGAAATTGATCCAAATTTGGCAGGCGTTAAGTGAAATTGATTCTATTTGGTTGTAGGTCAACTGTTTGAAAAGAGTATGAGATCTATTGTCAGGAATCGAGCTTGTAGCTCATGACACTGGTTAGTGTGTGCGTGTTGAGGAGGTTTATGATTCAAAGATTCATTCAAGGATGAGACGCAAGGATTTCTTACAAAGGTATTTTTTCAATGGAGTACTTGCAAACGTTCTTGATTATACTATTATCAGGATGAATCATCCCTTTCCTAGTATAAATTCCGTACTCTCGCATCCACTTAGATCCCCACCCTATATATTCCTTTTTGCATGAATTTAGCTTCACAGAAGAGGACTTTTTCATGAATTTGGCTTCACAAAGAGGTCACTTAGAGATGTACATAATAAGGTCAATATTAAGAAGGAAATTAACCCATTAATATGAATATTTTTTGTTACCACAAGTGATGCATGTTTTACAACAATCAGAACCAGAGAAAATTAAATGTATGGTTGACAATAATCTTATTATAGAAAAAAAATAAGACATTAGCCCTTTGCACTTCAACCAGTGCATTCCAATATGCATTAGTGTGCTTAAAGGCTTTGATTTTGATATGCGAAGTAGAGGACATGGTTTTTATCAAAAGAGTAGGCACCACTCTGTTGGTTGTGGAGCGTGATTTAGAGGTTTTTGTTTTTAGTCATGTTTATACCCCATGAAGACTTTACACCCCGGAAGAATGGACACTTCTCCATGTGGGGGAGTGCAGGGGGGTTACCCCCCCTGTGGGGTTCGAGGGCAAGCAGGCCCCCGACAGGGGTTCGAGGGACAACGTTCCCTAATTGTCTTGTAAATGTATAATGTAATTTCATTGTAAATCTGACCCGTTGATTATAAGGTCGTAGATGTGACAGTATAAGTTATGTTAGGGTTTTTACCTTGGAAGGCAACCCTCTTTTATGAGGGAAATGTATTGCGACTATGGATTATTGTGAATATTGTATTCTGAGTGAGGAGACTGTGAAAGAAAGAAGAGGAAATTACAACGTGTGTGTTGTAGGTTGTATCCCTTCATTTGTTGGATAATAATAAAGGAAGGACCTGACAATTTCTCTGGTGGGCATAGCCCACACTGGGTGAACCACGTATATCTATGTCTCTATTGTATTGTGTATCTTCTGTGTTTTATTTCCACATTTATTTTATTTTATTTCTTTCTGATCTTGTTTTTTCCTAACAACTAGTATCAGAGCGAAAGGTAACTCACAGGAAAAGAGGGTTCCTGGTTCGAGTGGGAGCAATGGCGGAAGATGGAAAGTTTAGGGTCAAGAAATTTAACAGCCAAAACAACCAGTTATAGAAGATGTAGATGGAAGATTATTTATATCCGAAGGATCTATTCCTACCATTGGGTGGAATAACAAAGAAGCCGACGATCATGAAGGAAGAAGAATGGGAGGTTCTTGACAGAAAGGCACTAGGAACGATACGACTGAGCCTGACAGCGTTGATGGCTTTCAATATTTCGAAAGAAAAGACAACGAAGAAGCTGTTGGACGCATTGGCTAAACTGTATGAAAAACCCTCGGCGTCCAATAAGGCATTTCTAATGAAGAGATTATTTAATATGAAGATGTCAGAAGGTGGGTTTGTTGTAGATCATTTAAATGAATTTAATATGGTTACTAATAAATTAAGTTCTGTAAAAGTGGACTTTTATGATGAGGTCAGGGCTCTTTTAATCTTGTGTTCATTGCCAGAAAGTTGGAATGGATTGGTCATGGCTGTAAGTAACTTTGTCTCGGGTTCAAATACTTTAAAATTTGATGATGTTGTTGGTGTTATCCTTGGCGAGGAAATGCAACAGAAAAGCACAGGTGAGACATCAGGTAATGCATTGAACATGGAGAACAGGGGAAGACAAAAGGAAAGAGGAAAGGGATGAGGGAACTGCGGGAATTAGAGGAAGGGCATATCCAAATCCATATTTGGAAAGATAGAGTGTTGAAATTGTGGGAAGAAAGGACATCTGAAGAAAGACTACAGATCTCCAAAGAAACAAAGAGATTGACAACAAGAGAAAAATCAGGAAGCAAATGTAATAGGTGATGTGTTACAAGATGCTTTGATTCTTTCTGTAGATAATATTTATGAGTCTTGGGTAGTAGATTCAGGGGCTTCATTTCATGCCACACCCCATAGGAAACATTCTCTAGATTATGTTGAAGATGATTTTGGACAAGTTCATTTGGGTGATGATGCACCATGCAAAATTGTTGGAATGGAAAAGGTAAAAATAAAGCAAAGTAATGGAAACCAATGGTTATCGAAAGAGGTAAGACATGTTCCAGATCTAAGGAAAAATCTAATTTCAACATGGCATTTGGAAAGTGAAGGTTGTATATCCATATTTACAGATAAGGTGTGGAAGGTCACCAAAGGATCATTGGTGGTAGCAAAAGGAGAGAAGGTAGGTACATTGTATTTATGTACTGGTAATATTGATTCTTCTATCTCTTTAGATTCTATAGGAGTGGATACAACACTGTGGCATCATAGGCTTGGACGCATGAGTGAGAAGGGGATACAGATACTTCACAAAAGAAATTTGTTGCCAGATATTAAACAAATTGATTTGGATTTCTGTGAGCATTGTGTTTATGGAAAACATAAGAGAGTTAGATTTCTCAAAGTCGGAAAAGAAAAGAAGAGTGAAAGGTTAGATCTTTTGCATACAGATGTATGGGGACCAGCTCAGGTATCATCTCTTGGTGGCTCTCGTTATTATGTTACTTTTATTGATGATGCAACTAGAAAAATTTGGGTTTATTGCATTCGACAAAAATCTGATGTTTTTTATACTTTTAAGAAATGGAAAGCTTTGGTTGAGAATGAGACAGGAAAAAGGTTGAAGTGTCTCAGATCAGAGAATGGAGGTGAATATTGCAGCAATGAGTTTGATGATAACTTTTCATACCATCGGATTCGTAGAGAGAAAACAGTTCCAAGAACACCATAAGAAAATGGTGTGTCAGAAAGGATGAACATGACAATCATGGAGCGCGTAAGGAGTATGATATTGCATGTTGGTTTTCCCTTGCAATTCTGGGCAGATGTTGTAGATATTGTTGTTTACTTAATAAATAAAGGACATTTAAGCTCTTTTGATGGTAGAATTCCAAAGGAGACATGGACATGTAAAAAGGTAAACTATTCTTTTTTGAAGACTTTCGGTTGTGAATCATTTATCCATATTGATAAAGAAAATAAAACAAAGCTTGAGGAAAAATCCAAGAAGTGTACCTTTATTGGATACCGTGTTAATGATTTTGGTTATCGCTTATGGGATTATGAAAATAACAAAATCATTAGGAGTAGAGATGTAATATTCAATGAGAAGGTCATGTACAAAGATCAGTTGCAAGGAAAGAAACAGGAAAAACAAAAACCAAAATACACAGTGCTTGATGAGATCACTGAAAAACAAATTCCAAAGGAACCAGAAAATCAAAATGTATAACAACAAGAGCAACATGTACCTCAAACTCCTGCAAGTTTTGTTAGAATATCTACCAGGTTAAGTAGACCCCCTAAAGAATACTCTCCTTCATTGTATTATTTATTGTTGACTGATTCTGGTGAACCAGAATGTTATGAAGAGGCAATGCAGGTAGACACCAAAAAGAAGTGGGAGCAAGGCATGAAAGAGGAAATAGATTCCTTGGTAAATAACTAGACTTGGGACTTGGTTCAGTTTCCTACAAGAAAAAGAGCATTGCAGAATAAATTGGTTTACAAGTTGAAGGAAGAAGATGGAGAAAAAAAACAGTACAAGGCTAGACTTGTTGTAAAGAGGTTTGCACAAAAAAAAAGGTATAGATTTTGATGAAATATTTTCTCTTGTTGTCAAAATGACTTCAATTAAGACCATTTTAAGTCTTGTGGTAGTAGAAGATTTACATCTTGAACAGTTAGATGTAAAAACAACTTTTCTCCATGGGGATTTGGAGGAAGAAATTTATATGCAGCAGCCACAAGGGTATGAGGTCAAAGGGAAGGATAATTTGGTATGCATGTTGAAGAATAGCTTGTATGGCCTAAAGAAAGCTCCAAGGAAGTGGTATTTGAAGTTTGACAGGTTTATGACAGAACAAGGTTATAGTAGATGTCATTTTGATCACTGTGTTTATTTTAAAAAGCTAGAAAATGGAAGCTATATTATCTTTCTATTGCATGTAGATGACATGCTTGTTGCAAGGTCTAAAATGTAGGATATAAATGTGCTCGAGAAGAAGTTAGCTAATTCATTTGCGATGAAGGATTTGGGTGTTGCAAAGAAAATCATTCGTATGAGAATAACAAGAGATAGGAACAATCACAAATTGACATTGTCTCAGGGTGAGTACATAGAGAAGGTGTTGGAGAGGTTTAGAATGTAGAATGCAAAACCAATTAGTACACCTTTGGCTAGCCATCTCAAATTAACTAAGGAAAATGTGTCCTAAGCAGGGATGATTTTAGGGGCTAAATTTCGCTCATGGGCTAATTTTCGATGGTTTTTCCAAAAATGAGATTCGTTATTTTGAAAATGATTCACCCAAATTCTATAGGATAAAATTATTTTACCTTAAAAATAGCCAAAATTTTATAAAAATTATATAAAATACTTAGAAATTTGAATATTTTTACAAAAATATAGCCAAACATTTATAGTTGACATATGAAGGATTAGTAAGATTCGCCAAGGTTTCTACATTTTAAAATAAATTTCCATCGTTAAAATCATCCCTAGTCCCAAGACACACGAGGAGATATAATACATGTCCAGGGCCCCTTATTCATCAACAATTGGTAGCTTGATGTGTGTGATGGTTTGCACAAGACCAAATATTGCACATGCAGTGGGAGTTGTGAGTAGGTATATGAACAATCTAGGTAAAGAAARTTGGGAGGAAGTAAAGTGGATTCTCAGGTATTTGAGAGGTATTGCTACTCATGCATTATGTTTTGGAGGTTCAGAAACTGTTCTACAGGGATATGTTGATTCAGATATGGCAGGTGATAAAGATAGCAGGAGGAGCACCATAGGGTATGTTTTTACTATAGGTGGAACAACAATAAGTTGGATTTTGAAACTGCAAAAGGTTGTTGCACTTTCAACAACAGAGGCAGAGTATTTTGTTGTTACAGAGGCTAGTAAAGAGATGATTTGGTTACAGAAGTTTATGGAGGAATTGGGAAAGAAGCATGAGAATAGCAGGTTGTATTGTGACAGTGAGAGTGTCATTCATATTGCAAAAAACTCAACCTTCCATTCAAAGACTAAGCATATACGAATCGAGTACCATTTCATACGATCCATCTTGGAAGATGAACATTTGAAGTTGGAAAAGATACACACTAGCCAGAATCATGCAGACATGTTAACAAAGGGAGTAACCAACGAGAAATTCAGTTCCTGCTCAGTTTCAGTTGGTCTTCAAGTATGAAGATGAAGATGAGAAATTGTTAGGTCCAAGAAGGATCATAGTCCAGCATATACAACAGCGGTGGAGTTATTGAGATCAATCTCCAAGTGGGAGATTTTTGGTTGTGGAGCTTGATTATCTTCCTAATTCAGAGGTCTTTCTTTGCAGTCATGTTTATACCCCATGAAGACTTTACACCCCGGAAGAATGTGCACTCCTCCACGCGAGGGAGTGCAGGGGGGGTCTACCCTCCCTCTGCGAGGTCTGGGGGAAAGTGGCTCCCCGGAGGGGGTTCAGGGGTGAAGTCCCAGAAGGAAAAATTGTCTTGTAAATGTATAATGTAATTTCATTGTAAATATGGACAGCTCATTATAAGGTCGTAGATCTGACGGTAGAATTTATGTTAGGGTTTTTTTCCCTAGAAGGAAACCCTCTTTTATGAGGGGAATTGTGTGTGGCTATGGATCATTGTGAATATTGTATTCTGAGTGACGATAATGTGAGAGAAATAAGAGGAAGATAGAGTGGGTTTGTTGTAGGTGGTATCCCTTCATTTGCTGGATAATAATAAATGAAGGACCTGGAAATTTCTCTGGTGGACGTAGCCCACACTGGGTGAACCATGTATATCTGTGTCTCTATTGTATTGTGTATCTTCTGTGTTTTATTTTCACATTTATTTTATTTTGTTGCTCCGTGATCCTGTTTTTTCTAACACGCCAATAGTTGGGATGTTGTTTTTATATTTTCAATTTCAAGGGTATTATGCTTTTTACCATAATTGTCTTGATTGGCACTGGGTGCTCCTTAGAAAAGGACATTAGGGTGTTGATGCTTGTCATCCCTCTACAATTTGTTGCTAATACTGTTGCAACCATGATCAACATGTCGGGATTGTCTACTAAGGAATTTCTTGAATGGAAGCAGTGTTTCTTCTTATTGATATTGTTTATCGGGGTGTTGTTCCTTTTACTATGAATGGGTGCATTGGTCTACTTGAAGGCTTTGATTTTGATATGTGATGCAGAGAAGAGAATAGGGATTTTATCACAAGAACCAAGATTGTCCACTAAGTCACCTAATAAGGATGTACCGGGAAATATAAATTATGAATTACACATACAAAAATGAAATAATTAAACTGTAAACATTTAGATGATGATGATACAAATTCAATCATACAACTAGTACTAACTTATTAACTACTAAGTTACTAACTTACTAACATAAATGATGACATTAATTCACTTGACACGATGACAAAGAGAAGAGTTCAACAAAAGATTTTATACTTGAGTGAATGGTACATTTTTATGGGGGTTGTGATAGAATAGTTCAACAATCAATGCCACCAACATCCAAGTACATAAAGGGCTTGGTGCCCTTGATTAACTGCCAATTCCATACCCTCATTCATAATAGAATTCAGTGGAAATATTGCAATCTTGCCAATCTTGAAATCCTAAAAAC
Source organism: Picea mariana (assembly GCA_032191745.1). Taxonomy (NCBI): domain Eukaryota; kingdom Viridiplantae; phylum Streptophyta; class Pinopsida; order Pinales; family Pinaceae; genus Picea; species Picea mariana. Next base: position 13,854 of record JASDQU011103959.1, on the reverse strand, counting down.
GGTTAAGTCTTTTGAATTTTGAATGGGATCTAAAATTCTACTTTCTCCATATGAAGTCCAATGAGGTTGGAACCACTCTCAAACATCATGAAACAATTAATGGTAATGTTAAAAATTTAAGTAAAAGGATGAAAATGAAAGATAAAGGAGAATGACACTTTTACTTTAAGAATTTAATATTACCATTAATTACTAGGTTGAATGAAATGGAGGGGGTGGGGACCTCTTTAAATAACATTAGTAAGGACAAATAACCCTTAGTTGCACATTGAAACACCTCACAATGCAACTTGCATGAAAAAACATGAGCCATGGTCCTTTTCTAAGAAGGACACCTATCATGTTTTGAGGACACGCATGTCTTGTGAACATGACACGTTCTAAACAAGTATCGAACACAAATTACTAGACATGCGATAGGAGGGGGGGTTTGGACGTGTCATATGACTTAGATTGTGCATGGTTGGGATGTTGTTTTCTATATTTTCAAGAGTGATTGGGATGTTGTTTTCTATATTTTCAATTTCTTGAAGGGTATTATTCTTTTTACTCTAATTGTCCTCATTGGAACTCATCAGTGCATCTTGAGGCCTTATCTTGAAGAAAAGGAAAAGAGGGTGTTTATGATTGTCATCCCTTCGCAAGTTATTATCAATATTGTTGCAGCCATGATCGGCAAGTTGAGGTTGTTTGCAAAGGAATTGTTTGAATGGAAGCAGTAGGTTTATTTTTATTGATATATTATTTATTGTGGTGTTATTCTTTATCATCAAGAAAAGGAAAAGAGGGTGTTCATGATTGTCATCCATATGCAAGTTATTTCCAATATAGTTGCAGCGATGATTGACACGTTGAGATTGTTTTCAAAGGAATTGTTTGAATGGAAGTAGTGGGTTTAATTTTTTTGGTATATTGTTTGTTGTGGTGTTATTATTTTTCCTTTTGCTTGGTCAATCAAGAATTTGAAAAAGGCAACTCAAACATATGGTAAGGAAATGATAATTTGAGAATGTTGCGCTTGTTCATGCACCAGTGTGTTATAATGATCTATTATTTCTACTTTACTTAGGCATTTGTCTTTTCTTTGATGAGAGGAATATTGTTAGGATATATGGATGAGTTATTTGACCACAAAATGTGCAACTTTTGCATACTATGTTCTCATGAGATATGACTTCAAGCTTGTTATGCATAAATCCTTATTTGTTGATTGAGGAGGAAAAAGTTGAACCTATGGCATTAAATATGGAAAATGGTGCTTTTCAGTTCTATCATTTAGCTTTGATGGATTTTTTTTTTAATAAAGATAAGCTTATTTTGGAAGTATAATTCTTTTTTTATGAAAGAAAACATCAATCTATTTTGAGTGCTAAGTGGACTATTGAATATCATGAGAAATGTGGGCATCCTAGTTAATTGTTGGGTTGTGACAACACACGTTGCAGTTACATTTTTTTGGTCGGAGTTTTCTCAAGTGTTTGGCTTTCCATATGCCTAGAAATGCTTGAGAATCTCCTGTTTAAATAAAGAAGCTCTTGAGGAGCTTCTTGAAAGTTGTATTCATTTCTCATTATTGGGTTGAGAAATCCAAATTATCATTTCCCCCATCTATTCCTCTCTATTGTGTGTGATGTTTAATATTTCTCTATTTTTTTCTTTGTTCATGAATTTTGTTTGTAGGCCTGAATTCCAACAAGTGGCATCAGAGCAGGTTCGAGAGAGCATGAGGCAACAGGGCATCGAGGAGAAGGAAGAAAGTGTTGGTCATTAGGTGAGCAAAGCCGCGTGTAAAGGAAATTGTTAGTCTCGAAGAGCTAGCAAAGGCTGGTGGGATAATCGGTGAGGGCGTTGACAAGAATCAAGCAATAGATTTTGGTTGGTTGAGTTGTGACATTGACAATTCCAATGATGAAGTCTAGGCATGTTGAAAGATTGACCATAGGGTTTGTGCACTCAAGAGAGAGAGAGAGAGAGAGAGAGAGAGAGAGAGCTTAGGCATAAATGTGATGGGGAGACCATGTTGTAAATGTGTTGAACCTGCACAGAATAGATCTAGATACAAAATACTACACACATTGCAGAGAGAAATTGAGAAAGAAGAAGAAGGAGAGAAAGAATGGAAGAATTGTCATTAACCGTAATGAATATTAATGAATAATTTACACATGATATACTCTGTATAACTCAATGAATGCACACTGGAGGAGAACCAATTCACCATAGTGGTGGTCTAGAGTGATTTGGACACACACCAGTAGTTACGGGAGTGAACTGCCACCTAGTCTAGTCTCGCAGGGAGTTACAGGAGTGAACTGCCACCTAGCTGAGTTAACTAGTCAACTAGTCTTCAGTTAACTAACTGAACAGAGTGTAGTGACGAGTAGATCAAGGAATCAAGGGTAATGCGCCAGTCTGATGATGATCCCAAGGAAAGTGTGCATTAGCATGGTGATGATCCCAATGTTGCATGGTGAAAAAACCAATGCAGCATCTAAACTCAACTCAACTAGTTAAACTGAAGTGTCAATTGAAAGAGAATATTCTCCCCTAAAATATAGGAGACTGGATAATGACTAATTATGTCTAATAAACAAAGAAAAACCTTAGGAAAAATAAATCTTAGGTGTGTGTGAAGTAACTCCAACACCCCCCTGAACATCACTATGGTGAAAATAAAGAATGGGTCCCAACAACGAGGCCATGTTAGGTACTCAAATACAAAATATACACGGAAATAAAGTGAGGAAATAGGGAAAACCTCATGGGAAAACCCCCCCTCAAGGTACAATGTATGTAAAAAGAATAACTACAGTTGTTAGGCAACGGTGTCCTTCACTCCAAGATGACTTCACAGAGAATGGAACTTCTGCTCAATGAAGGTCTTGGTGAAGATGTATATCATCTTTTATGCTAAAGGACAGAACTATAGGTCGATGATCCCCTCGTGTACTAAGTCTCATATGTAGTGCATGTGGATCTCAATGTTCTTCGTCTGCTGCTTCTGAACTAGATCTCTGCAAAACTTCAAAGTTCTCTGGTTGTCACACCAGATGACGATCAGTCGGTGAAATTGAATGCCCAACTCAGTGAGAAAATGTTGTAGCCACATAGCCTGAATGGTTATGTTAACTACCCCTTTGTACTCTGCCTCGACTAAAGATAGAGCAATGGAAAATTGCTTCTTGCTCGACCAACAGATAGGCCTGGAACCAAGACTGAGTGAGTAACCAGATGTGGACTTGCGATCAGTGTTATCACCAGCCCAGTCAGAATCAGTAAACCCGATGAGATCTAATGTAGAGTCTTCTGCATAATGAATCCCAAAGGTGATGGTGCCATGTACGTATCGAAGGATACACTTTGCAACCTTCCAATGTAGCTCATGTGGCTCCTGCATAAACCTGGAAACTACGACAACTGCATAGGAGAGGTCTAGTCTGGACTATGTGAGATACAACAAGCTCCCCACTAGTTGTCTGTACAATGTGTTGTCAACCAATGGAGTCTCCTCACCATCCTCAAGTTTGACTCTTGATAGGAAAGGAGTCGGAGCATACTTGCAATCTATCATGTGAAATCTCTCAAGGATATCTCGTGCATACTTGGCCTGAGACAGTTTGATGCATGATACATCCTGACTGATCTCGAGTCCAAGGAAGAAGTGTAGTGGACCCATGTCCGTCATCAAAAACCTGTCATGTAGAATCCTCTTGACTGCAGAAATCGTTGAAGTCGAGAAACCAGTGATCAACAAATCATCAACATACATAACTAAAGGTAGAAGTGAATCAATCGTCCTGAGCATGTAGACATTCGGGTCTGATTTACAACGTACAAAGTTTTGTGACAACAGGTAGGAGTCCATATTGGCATACCATGCCCTCAGAACTTGATTGAGGCCATAAAGAGACTTCTTCAGTCGACAGTGATGAGTCTTGAATAAATCCTTGGGGCTGCTCCATATAGATCTCCTTAGAGAGATCATAGTGAAGAAATGCATTCTTCATGT
>JASDQU011103958.1:16887-35202 GCA_032191745.1 Picea mariana | reverse complement strand
CATTCATCCTTGAGCTGGTGGATGCTCTGCCTCTGTTGCATCGAGATTTCCAAGATAGGAGCACCTGAGATGATAATTCGTTGAATTGGAGTTGCAGAGAATGGACTGAAGTACGCATGTCTGCTAGCTCTTCCTCAATTGTGTCCATATGCTTTAGACATTGTGCAATAGAACCCCTCACCATGATTGCCAACATACATAGAAGATGGTAAGCAAACCAGAGAGGAACAACTGAATTGCACCCAAATGTGGGAATCGCCAGGCTAGGAATGCCCTAATACTCTCGGGAGGTGAACCATAAATAAGAACTAACACAAGTGTGTGATGATGCAAGTGACCTGGAGCCTGATTTCACCTCCCACCTAAATCCATGATTGCAGGTACATGCTATCGCATCCATGGCGAGGTTGTACATCCCACATGGGCTTAAGAGTAACGAGGAGAGTGAGTGGTAAGAGGGCGTAATACCGAGAGCTTTAAAGCAACTGAGGGATGACATGAGGATAACATGTGGAGTTGCATACTTTGCGTGTGTTGTCGTTGTGTCTGGTTGAGTGATGGAGATATTCCCTACGAGTAATGTGTCGTCGATCCTTGAGATTATAACCATACAATGTCCTTAAGAGAGAATAGACCCCCTTTTTTCCTTCTTTTGTGAGTTTTAAAGAGGGTCATGAGATAGGAGAGAAAGAAGTGTTATGGTTGACCCTGATGACGCCTTGTGGATGCCTAGTAGCTTCATTTGCAAGACAATCAGCCTCTAAGTTATTAGAATGAAGGACATGGATGAAAGTTGCCTTTGATTCAAAACTGAATAGCAAGGCAACTACTTTTTCCGGGGAAAAAAAAGAATGAAGGACATGGAAGATATCTATCTTGCTGGAGGCCTTCATTTCTTGGTGAATTATTAGCATAATAATTGATTGGAGTTGAATGTTATTGGGGAGAGACTGAAGTCTTGTGTTCCTGATTATTATTTTTGAGTCTCCTAGCACTATGAGAGTGCAGATACCCTGAGTATTGGCTAGGGATAATCCCTGAAGAAGCACATAAGCTCTGGTTTGATTGTTGGATTTCACCCCTAGACTCCATTCATATGATAACTCTATGTTTCCTCTAGGGTCATGAAGAACCCCACCCGCTCCTGCCACCCCGATGATGGGTAGTCGTTTCTCCCTTTGTTTTCTTTGTATTTTAATCTAATTGACACATTGATTGGAGACAATTGGAGATTTTACTAACACTAATGGTTTTCCATCATCTGATGAAGTTAAAGGGAACATTTTCTTTTCTTTGTTTGAGCTATCTGATTCATGCCTACTTTTCATCTCATTAAGTGAGGCGATTAATGATAAATGGTTTGACTCCCAAGTCATAATTATATATGCATCTGCTACACTCAATGGATGGGTTAGAGTCCTTTGTAGAAACTATAGGTTCAAGCACCTATGTAGCCTTATTTTGTCTTGGTGCTACCCATAAGGGATTCTTCAAAATTTCCTCTTTCAAGTACTTCCACTAAGAAGGTTTGTTATTCTTCCACGTGTTAGCTTGAGAATCCTTTACCTTTGGAGAAAAAATCGCTACATGTCCTTGTTCCAAACAAAGCTTGCAGTAAAACATAATATGTTCATAATCCATTCACCATATCGAGTTGTTATGATTTTCGCACTCCAACACAATTTGATTAAGAATAACTTTGTTTAAATCCACATAAATAAAAATTTGAACATAAATTGAAGATGTAACACCTCCAGTGTCAAAATTGGTCCACCTTTCTTCGCCAACTAGTAGGAGAGAATTAACATATTGTTAGTAATTACTATTGTAATATGCCCTCACCAATCCAGTTGAGCAGGGCGTTTCCTAACAAATAATTAGCATGTTAGTTCGTCAAGCAATTAATTAATAAAAAGCGAAACAATGCTTTTCAGTCATAAATAAAAGCAACAAGTCTCTTGATGTTGTTGTAAACAAAAATCGCCCAGTTTGATAAAAAGGGTGTCTTCTTGCTGAAATACAATTAATGGTCATTTACTTCTTACTTCCAATGGTTTTTCTCTTCCATTCTTTATGTATTTTTGTATTGTGCAACATTTTATTCTTGTGTGCCACTCTAATATGTTGTTGTATTTTCAATTTTGTTTAGTTAAGTTCGGGGGTGGTGGGGTTTGTGGGATAAAGGGAGGATTGAGTCCACTGTTAGGATCGAACGCGACTATTCTGCTACCTGACGACCACTCACTACCGGTTCTCATTGATAAATGAGCTTTTGGCTGGCTTTCATCATTAATAAAGCCTTAACTATCTTTGCTCCGGATGTGATTAAGGGGTTTGGTCCTACTGTTGTGATCTAACTTGTGTACAGTGTTGGCAGAGCTTTTGTTATGGTGGCGAGTTCTTCGGCATGGCTCATGAGGTCAACACCTTCATGGGCGCAACAAACGAGGAGGAATGGGAGCGGGAGGCTCTTTTCATAACAGTTGATGAACTGTGTAAAATAAAGGCTAGTGGGTGTAATTTAATATATCCTTTATTACCCTCTGTTAAGACTGTAAACCACATAACCTCCCATTCTTTACCAAAGGATTTTCAGTCGAGCTTCGCTGGTATCAGTCAGGATCCGTCTTAGAACCCCTCGGCCTCTGGTCTGAGTACAGAGCACTTTCAGAGGCTCGGTGGTGTGGGGCTTGACACTGGATTTGCAAAGTCTGGGATAGGTACTCAAAGGGTGAACACTTGAACGTCAAACGATCGCTTCTTGGTGAGCTCACAACGGGGGAATTTAAGTGTAAAGGACTCCCTGCACAAGAAGAGTGCAAGGGTCTGGAAACCCAAGAGGGTTCGTCGTCGCCTTGTTATCGGGATGGACGTGGGGCTGGAGGAGACATGTCAACTCTCCCTATGTGCACTGGTAGGGAGGTCTGCATTCAAGACTAGGAGCAGTCTCTCTTTCTCGGAGTGGATGCAAGTGACTTGGATGCCTGTTATGGGTTATGTGCTGGAATACCTGACCCTTCCTTGTGGGTGGTTTGGACTGATTTTTAAAAGTCCGGAGGATGTTGAGCTTATCCTGAACAGGTTTTGGGATTTTGAGGGAGGTAGCATCATGTTGAAGCGCTAGAGAACACGTTTTGACCCCGCTACTGAGTACTTTAGCTTCAGGGATATTTGGGTTTTGCTTCCAGGTTTACCTCTTAACCTTTGAAACAAAAATGCCTTGGTAGCTATTGGGAACCTGTTAGGTTGTTTTCTGAAGGTAGAAGAAGTTGGCCTACTCTCTCCGAATAAGCGTATGGCGAGAGTTTTAGTAGAATTGGACATACATGCAGGTCTCGTGGAATCGTTAGAATTGGAGTGGCGTGGTCAGGTCACGGTGCAACGTTTGGATTATCAGGGTTTACCCTTTTGTTTCTCTACATGTAGATGGACGGGCCATTTACATAAAGACTGCCCAAACAGGATTGGAGCCACTGAATCAGAGGACAATTTGGAAAACAATTCAAAAGACTTGTATATGAGTGAAGAAGACTCTAAAAAGTCAGGCTTGTGTGTTGTCATGAGTGCTGAAGATACTACTGGAACCTTATCAGACTCTTTTATGGGTAAGTTAAAATCCTATTGTCCTGCATTATTTTATAAACTTTCGTCGTGGGAACGAGATTTCTTGGATAAATCTGTCCCGTCAGTCTTAGTGTCATTTGTTGAATTTGAGTGTAAAAATTTGGACACCTCTGTCCACAGAGTTCCCTCCATTGTTTCTGATAGGACTCCTCTTTCCTCGTCTCCAGTTGTTATCTCTGTTTCCTCACCCGAACTATCTTCGTTACAAACCTCCTTGGATAAGGTTGATCCTACCTTACCGTCTACTAGCCTTCTAGTGTCGGAACCGATCCTGGATTCTGTCATCGATACTTTAATCCCGACTCTTAGGGAGACCACTAGCCCCACTCCTTTACAAACCTTTTGGGGCTCGGAAGTCCATGATAACCTAGTCCGTGAAAGCGGGTAGAACCAGACCTCTGTGGGAGAAGGCCAGGGGAAAGCTCTTGCTTGGTTGAGGGGTCTGGGCTTAGAGGTCTCTCCAATTAAAACGAGGAGTGCCCGTAAGAAGCAAGGGCTACAACCATTTGTTGTTGATCAACTTTTTGTTTCATCTCTAGACATGGGGGCGCTTAGAGGCATGAAAGCCCTTACAAGGGCTAAATCATGATCCTCCTCTCCCTGAAGATCAGAGGGGTGGGAGGCCCCCTAAAATTGCCTTCCATGCGTAGATTGACTTCCACTGCTAAGCCAGACATAATTTTCTTACAAGAGACATTAGTTGCTGAAGAAAAGGCCACGAAGTTCATGATTTCTTTATGTCCTACTTGGATGAACAGTGTGGTCAGTTCCGTAGGGAAGTCGGGTGGACTTCTGGTGGCATGGAATCCTAATGTTTTTGAGCTGCAACCTTATCTGTGTGCTGGTGGAATTTTATTGACAATTCTTCATATTCCTGACAAAAGAAGGATATGCTTACTTAATATTTATGGACTGTGTATCAGGCGCAGACAGTTTTGGGAACAGATGGAAGCCAAGGGATTGCTTGCTCAGAGTGATCGTATTCTCGCGAGAGATTTGAATTTACCAATGGGTATAGATGAAGTGTGGGGGGTGGCGGCCTTAATCGATCCACTGGCGGATTTTTTCAAAAAATCATTTGGTGGATGTTGTGCCTTCGGAGGTGGTGCCAACTTGGTGCAATGGCAGAAGTGGGGTGTATGGGATTCAAAAGAGATTAGACATGGTTTTTGCTTCAAAAGCCATTCTTAATGAATCTGCATTATACATATCATGGGTGGAACTCCCTTTTATTTCCGATCATGCTCCTGTGCTCTTCCAATTGGATTATGGTTTTAAGCCTGTGGCATATCCATTTAAATTTAACCCTGCGCTATTGAAAGATGAGTCTTTTGGTGATCTCGTCTGGGACGTGTGGAGTTATCATCATGATTCAGAGGTGGAAGGAGCACAAAAAAGATTGGCTGGGAAGTTATTTAAGCTAAAATCTCGAGTGAAGAAGTGGATAGCGGTTAGGAAACAATCCGATCTACAAACCCTTGAAAAGATTGAAGAGGAGATTGCCTACCTTACTAAACATAGGTTAGAGACTTATCATTATTATGATTCTAGTCCCCGACTAAAAACAATTGAATCTGAAAGAAACAAATTGTTGTTGGCGGATGAGGAACGTTGGCGCCAAAAGAGCAGGGCCACATGGATACAATGCGGGGACAAGAATACCAAATTTTTGCATCGGTTTGCCAGTTTTAGACGAAATAAAAAGCATATGTGGGAGGTAAAGGATGAGTCTGATCAAGTTCACGCTGGGCAGGAGGCTATAAAGGCAGAAGCGTTGAGATATTTTAGATATTTTTATAAAGACTCGGCTCAAAATATGATAGAGAATTAGATTGTTTCTGTGCATCTTTACCCTAGGTTGGTCTCTGCAGAGGATGTACTTATTCTCGAGAAACCTAGTACTACGGAGGAAGTTCTAGATGTTCTAAGGGGTTTCAATAAAGATAAGAGTCCTGGTCTCGACGGGTGGACTGTAGAGTTCTTCTTGCATTTTTTTGATCTGGTTGCTAGCAATCTATTGGAGGCAGTCGAGGGATCACATTTAACTGGAGTGGTGAATAGATCAATAAACTCGACATGTATTGCACTTATCCCAAAGGTAAATGGTCCTGCTACTTTTGGGGACTTTCGACCGATTGCGTTGTGCAATCTTTGCTATAAGATAATTTCTAAGATTATGGCTAAGCGTATTAGACCTATACTGTCTCGTACACTATCAGAGGAGCAGTTCAGATTCTTAAAAGGAAGGCAAATTATTGATGCCATTGGAACTGCACAGGAGTGCCTTCACAGCATCAGAGAGAAAAAGATACAAGCATTAATCCTTAAGATTGATTTAAAGAAAGCTTATGACTGCATAAGTTGGGTTTTCTTAGGTTGGCTCTATTATAATGTGGTTTCAGGTTGCCGACAACCAAGTGGATTATGGGCTACATTACTTCAACTACCTTTGTGATCTTAATAAATGGAGAGCCAACAAAATTTTTTAACAACGACAGAGGGCTCAGACAGGGATGCCCGCTGTAACCTTTGCTCTTCATTTTAGTAATGGAAGGTTTGAGTTTGGCTTTTAACAGAAGCCAAGAGGAAGGCATAGTGACATGCATTAAGGTATCGAGGCTAATTAGAATACTACACCTTCTTTTTTTCGATAGCATTCTTATTATGACCAAAGCATCTATTGCATAATGGACGAAGATAAAAAGGTTATTGACTTTGTTTTGTAGCGCAACTGGTCTTTTGATAAATGCTCAGAAATCCTCCTTTTTTTCAGTATGGTGTTCAACAACAAGTATTGGATACTTTAAAAGCTTCATTTCTTTACAATTTTAGTGATCTCACTGATGGCTTTAGATATCTTGGTTATTTTTTAAAAGTTGTCAGGTACAAAGCCAAGGACTGGAACTGGATCATAGCTAAATATGAAAAACGAATAAGCCATTGGTGCAATAGATGGCTGCCAATCGGGGGTCGCTTAGTCCTAATCAAGGCTGTATTAGAAAGCCAACCAGTTTATTAGTTGGCTCTGGCTAATATTCCATCCTCAGTACTCCATAGAATTCGTCAAGTGGTATTTAATTTTCTTTGGTCTGGGAAAAAAAAAAAGAGTTTTCACCTATGCAACTGGCAACTTATTGCATGCCCAAAGAAGTATGGGGGATGGGGGCTGAGCAATCTGTTCAGTTTCAGTAGAGCTATGGCAACGAACACCCTTTGGAGGGCATTGATGCTGGATGGATTATGGCATCGAGTCTTAAAAGACAAATATTTTCCTTATGTTTCGGTGGCGTGCTGGCTTCGAACGATTCCTGAAGTAGGAGAAAAAGGATCTTAGACATGGAAGTATCTTCTCAAGTCCTTACACATTCTCCTGCATTGGCTTGCGTGGTGTCCGGGGTCGGGAGAATCCATTTTGATTGGAAAAGACCGTATTCTGGGGATGGGGGACGCGACCATCCTGTCTGGATATTTGATCACAACTCTAAATCAGAAAGGAGTGTTTTACTTATTTTAGGCTAACAGAGTGCCACGTTTGGGACTGATTTGTTCCAACTGGATCACAAGTGCTGAACTGGATTTAGAGGGGCCTTTAGCAACAAAATGGGAGGAATTTCGACGTGTTCTCATAAACATTGGTGTACAACTGTTGATGAGGCGGGATGAACTAAAGTGGACAGGTGGCGATTCCTCTGGAAAGATTTCAGTCAAAAATGTATATGAGGCTACTAAAAAAATGAAACAAAACTATGTGATTGGAGGTTGGAGGAAATCACTGTGGTCCTGGGACTATCCATTAAAACTAAAGCTCTTTACCTGGCTGGTGGCTGAGAATAAAATTCTCACTTGGGAGAACTTGCAACATAGAGGTTTTATGGGCCCGAGCTACTGTATTTTTTGTAAGAAGAACAAAGAAACAATGTTCCATATGTTTGTTGAATGTCCATTCACGCGTGCAGTCTGGGAAAGAGTTAATAAATCCATAAACAATATGAGGGTGTGGACTGGTAATACTATATCAGAGTGCTTTAAAAATTGGAAAATGCACAATTCTTCCTACCCCACTCTACCGATTTTTATATGTTGGTATTTATGGCTGGAAAGGAACCTTGCAATCTTTGAAGATGGTTCTCCATCCATTCAAAAGGTGGTTGTTCTATCCTGATTAGTCATGGGAGATTATAAATCACCGATAAAAGCTCTGAGTATGAGGAGGGTGCCTCCTTGGCCTTCGGTGGGTGGAATGGCTGGTTGGTTTGATGGGGCTGCACTTGCATCAGGTCAAAACAGTGGGGCGGGAGGGGTGTTACGGATTAGCGAGCACATGATTTATAAATGGACTATTAACTGTGGACCTGGCACTAATTCTAGAGTGGAGTTGTTGGGAGCATGGGCTCTTCTTACTCTGGCTTCTCGGCTTGCTATTTCAGAGCTCTTTGTTTAGGGGAATTCAAAGATTGTCATTGATTGGCTGCGGGGTAAGGGTCGACTTCAGGTGGTCTCTCTGGAGTGCTGGAAGGTCAGGCTTAATGAACTTATACGGCTCTTCCATAATATTACTTTCCTACATGTGTACCGAGAAGAAAATTTAGAAGTGGATAGCCTATCAAAACAGGCGCTTCTTAAGGCTCCCGAGAAAATTGACTATTATCAATGTGAAGGGGACCATGAAGGTCCTCATATGTTTTTAGAACTTTTCTAGAAGTATTGATGGTTGCTCAATACTTTTTTTGGGAGTCTAGTTGGGAGGAACTTATGTAGTCTTCTGTTTTTTTTTTGGGCTCATTGATAGGTGTATATTTGTGATAGCTCTGTATGGGGACCCTAACTCGGGTTGGGGTTTTATATGTGGTCTGTTTGCTAGTGTTGGGATGTATCTCCGGACACATTTTGGTGTAGCTTCTGGATGTATTGGGGCTTTTTGTTGATGGTTATTATGTAAAAGATCAGTTTATATTTCAATATGGATATAAAGTGAAATTTTCTGTAGAAAAAAAATAAAAATGATAAACTTATTCAAAGTATTATCAATAGTCACCAATTTTTTTGCACCCTTCTTTTCTATAAATAGAATAGACAATCTCATCTAAATCCAAACTTTAAGAGAGACTACATATTCCTTTCCTTACATTTCCCAATAATCCTCCAAAGAAGTGTTCTCTAGATTGAAGCTAATACAATGTTTCTTTGTACTTTTTGATCACCTCCTTTCTTTAATTAGAGTAAGGTGAGATATATATTGTTTAGAACAATTTCTTAAATTTATTGTTTAAAATCAATATTTTGAAATATATTGTTTCAATATTTTAATTAGTTATATTAAAAATTTTTGAGATCAATATTTTGAAATATATTGTTTTTTTATATTTTAATTAATTATATTTAAAAATAAAATAAAAATGAATTTAAGTAATTTTTATTTTTATTTTTAAGGTGCTAAATTTTATAGTAATTTAATTCTTAATATTTTTGATAAAAATAATAATTATTAGTTATTTTCTATAAATATAGAATAACACATCATGTTAGTGAAAGAAAATCAAGCCACCTTTAATAACATATAGTAATTAAGAATAGACTTTCACTTTTACTAAATACTTATAACTTTTAAATTCATTTAAACTATTTTTAAATTCATTTAAACTATTTTTGGATATTATAAAAGACAAACTTTTAATCAATTATAAATTAATCTTATTATAATATTAAAACAATTATAATTTAAATAATATTTAATTTATTATTATTATTATTAATAATATAAATATTAATAATTATTTTATTATTATTACTTTGGATATTATAAAAGACAAACTTTTAATCAATTATAAATTAATCTTATTATAATATTAAAACAATTATAATTTAAATAATATTTAATTTATTATTATTATTAATAATAATATAAATATTAATAATTATTTTATTATTATTACTACGTTTATCAAATTTATCATATAACCCTATGAAGATAATACATAATACATGCACATCACATCCATCCAACTAAATAATACATAATACATGCACATCACATCCATCCAACTAAATTGGCTAAATTAGGAAAACACAAGCACATCTCATCCATCCAACAAAACTGGGAAAACACCTTAATGGAATTATAAATTCCCACCAAACTAAACAGACACGCCGAGCGGACAATGCATAGGTAGACAAGACTAAGTACCCTCGAGTATATGGTCTTGTATGGAGCGTCTGCCACAAATTTGAGGAGAACGTAAGGTACCCCGCCCAATCAGCCGGAGTGCCTGTCAACTGAATCCAGTCCATCACCTCTTTTAGTTGAGAATTTTTATTCATCGCAAAGTTTTGATATCATCTGAGGGTGCATGCCGGTAGCGTGGAATGTAGGTTTGTTGATTGCTTCTGTCACGAATGATCATCTCTCCGTCCAACGGTAACAACAATGCGGCCTCAAACTCCATGTCCATCTTCTCCTGCAAAGACCTTCAATGGTTGTGAGGGGATAAATTACAATCGATCTACTTAACCCCATAGATCCTTCGGTTGAAAATGAGGGCTGAGGACCGTGCCCCTTGCTTTCTGGGATTTAGAAAACCGTACGGGATTCGAATTCTGTACCTGTTTTTGGCGATTGGGTTTTGTAGCATCGGGGTTAAAGCGATCCGGGATAAATTTGAGGGGATTTCGTCGAATGGGTCGAGTTTTGAGGGTATTTCGTCAAATGGGTCGAGTCTTGCGGATTCAAAAGAGGACAGTTTTGCAGAGATCATCGACCGGGCACTGGAAAAAGAATTTTCAGACAAGGATCAGCCCGATGGTGAGTCAAATATTTCATGTGTCATATGTCTGTATTCATTATTAGACTAAAACATGATTAATCATACTTATTACTGCGCATCATGGTCTAGACTAATCAAAACTATTGTTAGCCGAACTCTGTGGTATGTTCAGGCCCCATTCGCCTAGACCCAAAAGAAAAATAAACTGGGAAGTCGGACTATGGTGAGCTCAATGTAGCTAATTGAGTCCCCTCTTCCTTGCACACACCCATCCCCCCGCCAAAAAATGAATTCATGAAAAAATGAGCTCTGTTAGGTGAGACCATAGTGGTGCATTGGACTGTACTCTATGATCTTGGATTCGTGTTCTTAAAATTTCTAATTCAAGGAGATGTTCTGTTGAAATTAGATGTTGCAATGATTTTATTTTATTTTGTATTTGTTGGCTCTTGATTAACTTGTATTTGTTGGGAATATTTTTGCAAACTGGGCATTCCAGGGGTGCATGTTTTTGGTCTTCAACCATGTTTTTGTTGAAAAACTTGCATATTGTCTGTATAGGCCATTGCTTGCTTTTGCAATGCAGGCTATGTAAGCCAGTTCTTGTTCTACTGAATTCATTTTCCAGGCTCAAATTCTCCGTCTGATGGTACATACCGCTGTTGACTTTTTCGCAATCTATATGTTGCATATTGTACTGAGATTAACCTTGTGGCCGTTTTGTATCCAATAACAATTAAGCTAACCCACTTTGTTCCATGGTTCAGATCTGTCCATCARTTCTATTTTTAGTTTGCTGCTGCTTTAAATCAAATTACTTCAGTTGTTGTCACTAGAGCTGGCATTATGGTCCTTATTATGTATTCTTTAGCGTAGATTGTTCACATGCTTTAAGCACTTGATTTTTGTTGTTATCTTGTGCATTCTAGATTTGTGAGTATGTGGGTTGATACCCGATACTAGCACCGTGCAATTTGCAGCTTCCGACTAATACCTGACAGGCAACTCTATTAGCAGTAAATTTGACACAACTTATCAAAATCTATGGCCTTTTGATGTACCTTGACAAGTTCTATTATTACTTTGTGGAATCAACCTTTTTTCATTGCCAATGTAAAACATTTGTTGGTGGCTTCAGATGCAATGCATGTTTGCCACTTGTTGGAATTGTGTGCTTGAACTATATAATCCATTGTCATAAAAGCCCTAAGGGTTAGCGTTGAACCATCTGCCCAAGGCATACTGCTGATGGGGGGAGACCATGAGTCACAGGTTCGTTACAGGGAAGAGCAGGGGATCATGCGAGGTTTTCTTTGGGAAAAAACTCATTGTCATAAAGCTTTAAAGCTTGAACCAAAGTTATCTTGTTAAACATGGCCTTGTTGAAGAGTTGATTTTGATGGTCATAATATGCACTCAGAGTATGTAGGTTTCCACAGTTAGTCATAATGTTAGACAAATTTTCTGGATAAAACTGTGTACGAGGTATTGAAACATCCAACGTTGTGGACACTCTACCCATAATATTAGCTTCATTTGTCCCTGATGATGGGTGGAGTGTAACGTTTCAAAACCTCGTACACAGTTTTTATCCAGAAAATTTGTCTAGCAATATGCACTCAGTAGTGAAGCATGTTGCAAATAGAATTTTGTTTGTAACCAAAAACAAAAATGACTTTCCTAGGATATGTTAGATAGGCTAAATAGCATATTTAAAAAATGAGATCAATGTCCAAGCCCAATTTGCTGCATTGTACACCATGTTGACCCAAATGATGGTTATAAGAACTTAAAAGTTTCACATAGTAAACTACGCATCCTCAGCGATGGATTTTTAAGAGATTGGAGTGTTTTATTGCACATTTTTGAACTCTCTGATTGTCATTACCTATACATGTAAAGTATCAAGTAACCTAAGGTATTCTCCACTGAAAACCTCAAGTGATTGAATCATAGATTCATAATGCTACAGAAATGGGATCCATCTCCTGATATTGAACATGGATTCTACTCTTGCTTTATGACTCTTGGAAAGCAGCTGAGTGTTTGTCTGTCTCAAAACAGATAGACAACAAACTTCGAGAAATTGAGATGGCAAAAAATATATAGAGTTGGGAGTCTTCCATAGAATAAGAAAAACTGCAGTTCATCTCATTATTGAATAATGTCTGCCTTTATGGATCTTGTATTCCATCAACACTGATTTCTAGTCTTCTGAGAGGAACTACCAGATTTACACAGCAGGACTCTTAGAGTTATTTCCTGTCCAACTTCCAGCTTCTAGATCTCTACTCCCTATCTCTACTTTTGAACCCTTTTATTGCAGTATGACCATCTTTTATGTTGGGTGACAGTTTAACTACCCAATAATGGCCTCTGTTGAAAGTTGAAACAGACACATTTCAGCCTATTGGTCTATCAATTTATCAGTTGACTTGACAAAATATTTGGCTTGATTGGTGGTTGAGTGCCAATCGTTGGTCCCTTTGGTTGTTTATATCTTGTGACTCACCTTTTAAGGATGATGCCCCCCGATCTCTTATTCATTAGACATGAAATATCCTTCTAGATTTGGTCTTTTGCATACCACTTGCTATCTTGAGATAGCCATCCTTGTAGTCTGGCATGGTACATTTTTTACATAGTGTTTTTGGTCTACTTTCTCTATTGCCTACAATAGAATGTCCTTCTCTAATGGTTTATTTGTCTCTAGTATTAAGTCCTGGTAAGTAGATCTGTTTGCCTTCATTTTCTTCCAACACGAAGGGTTCACATGACTTGAATGGATCCGCAATGTGCATAGAGTGCCTAAGTATGGTGGCTAGTCAAGTTTGAAAATGTTGCTTCCCCTTTCTTGCATTATTTGAAATGAACCAAACCTTAATTGCTTCATATTCAAATTCCATCCTTTGAATCGTTCTTTAAGTAGTTGCAGCCATACTTTGTGCTCGACTTGGAAATGATAGTTAATTTGATGCTTGTGATGTTAGTCTTTGTACTTTTGTCCAGACTTAATCAGAGTTTCTTCTACTTGATGGTGTACACTACACATCATTGTATGATCACCAAATGCCTCAGCCTTTCATTGTGCAAACTTCTTCATGTCAACTCTTTGGCAAAGTGGATTGCTTGACCGTGTCCAATGTTGCTTGAGGTTGGGATTGGGAGCACGTTCGAAAGGGTAATTTGTTTTTGGAACCATGGATGGCTCTATTGTAACTATTTTTCTATTGATTGTGCTACTTTTTGGTTCATTTTAAGGCTCAATATGTTCACATAGAAGGAGAGAAGAGTTTGGATAGGTAACTCTCTCGAATGTCTTTGCATTACTTAATAGTGCATATTTATCATACTAAAATGTGATAAAATAGGAGATCGAAAATGAAGACAAATCTCCAACTTAATATAAATTTGGGCTAACTCATCAAAAACAATTTTTCTCAAGTGCTAAAAGAGTTGCTAAAAACAAACAAAAGGTATTTTTGGTACCCATGGTTTTCTCTTTGCTTAGAGGATGTTCCAAGGGAAAGTTCCCTTTTCTACCAAGTATGTAATAGTCTGCTTGCTTCGTGTAGTTGTCTTGGTATAGAGTAGTGTGTCTTTTGGGAGTGGAAGTAGGAAATATAGATTTCTTGAACTAGGGGTGTAACTTTCTATCATATTGAAGAGTCTTGTAATGGTAAATCATTGGATGTTTTCCTTACTTAAGATCAACATATATGGCAAATGGTTCTTGCTAGGAAGTGCAACCATTAATGTAGAACAAAGTGTATCATAAGATTGTTGAAAAGCTCGTGTACTCTCAAGTTTATCATTTGTGTGTTAGTCTTCCTAACAATATGAATAACAAAATTGTTTTTCTTGAATGTCTTTTTGTCGAAGGTATATGGATTTATTATTTGAGTAAGATGCAAATTTGTACACCTTATTGTTCTTTTGCATCTTATAAGTTTTTTGGCAGTTGTTGTATATAACTTTACGAGCATAATACATATTAATATTGTGTGCTAGGGAGAAAAACACTAATCCATAGAGATAACATCACATACAACAATATCGATGGAAAGATCAATAGAAAAAGTAACATAGCACTCATAATCCACAATCCACAAAGTAGGTTGACCATTGGTCCTAACCCAACCAAGGTGAGATTAGATAAGATAAGATAAACTTATTAATGTCCAACAAATGACCACTAAAGTAGGTCAATGGGACTATTAGGTACAATGATGTCAATACAAAGAGGGAGTGCAAAGATGGCTCCTTTAAAAAGCAAGATGCAAAAAGTAAAGTATTGATCTAAGCCAATGCTTGAAAACCAAACTTTGAAGGCATAAGTTGATTTGGGAGAAAGATCTACAATGGGAATGGATCTAGACTCTAGAGTACAAATAATGCAAGCATATTAGGGTTTGTTAGAGTTATCTCCCCTAACATTTGAGGTCGAGTTGAGAAAACTCAAGATAGAAGACTATCTGGAGGAAGAGTTGGAAGAGGATCTGGACTACGCATTGTGCTGTTGCCTGGGAGAGGTCGCCCGCCATTGGGGACTTGTTGATCTAATTTGATTGCCAGTATGGAATCTGAACCAACAATGTTGTTGAGGTCTTCGAGAAGTAGGGATGGTCCCCCATGCTCACATCGATCTGGAGTCGGAAGTGAGGTCGCTATTAGTTTGTCCCTTAGTGCCCCTAGTAGATGGGAGCATTGTAAAAGGGGAAGTGATCATTCGGGTGGACGTTGGTGTAGGAGGTGGTCGGAGAGTATGGAAATGGAGCTCGAGGGACCCTTGCATGTATAAGGCCAGGGATCTCTGGTCGGGGTACCTGAAGAAACTGGAGAGGGTCTATGACTCCTTGAATAAACAGTGAAACTGCCCTTGGATCTTGTAGTAGATGTGCAATCAAATATGAAGTGCTTCTTTGTCTCAACCTCCCAAAGATGGCACTAGTAGATCCTGTATGATTGGTTGAGCTGGTGCTCCACTTCCACCCAAAGTCTATGTGAACCCACTTTGAAGTGGCCTAGGGGAATATGAAGAGCATGCATCCAATCACGGTGTGTGTACAAAGGTTGAACAATGAGTTTGTCCCTTAAATCCATGTAGTGCTCAATGTAGAAAAACATCTTTGGATGTAACCTACCCAATGGGTTTGTCCAAGTGACTTGTACAAATTGCTTGTAACCCACAAGTATTAGGGACCTGAGAGGGACTTTGATGTGTTTGTGTAGGAATTTGGAGGGACTCTTTAAACATTTGAGAGATAAGATTATTTTGATTGCCATATATATAATTAAGTGAGCTAATCGATCTTTAACTTGGTCATTTTCCATAAAGGGAGCTTAAGGGTGGACGTTGGTCTAGGAGGTGGTTGGAGAGTATGGAAATGGAGCTTGAGGGCCTCTTGTATGTATAAGGCCAGACATCTCTTGTTAGGGTACCTGAAGAAATTGGAGAGGGTCTATGACTCCCTAAATAAACAATGGAATTGCTCTTGGATCTTGTAGTAGATGTGGCAATCAAAGATGAAGTGCTTCTTTGTGTCAACTTCCCAAAGATGGCACTAGTAGATCCTGTATGATCGGTTGAGATGGTGCTCCACTTCCACCCAAAGTCTATGTGAACCCACTCTGAAGTGGCCCAGGGGAATATGAAGAGCATGCATCCAATGATGGTGTGTGTACAAAGGTTGAACAATGAGTCTGTCCCTCAACTCCATGTAGTGCTCAATGTAGAAAAACATCTTTGAATGTAATCTACCCAATGGGTTTGTCCAAGTGACTTGTACAAATTGCCTGTAACCCACAAGTATTAGGGACCTAAGAGGGACTTTGATGTGTTTGTGTAGGAATTTGGAGGGACTCTAAACATTTGAGAGATAAGATTCTTTTGATTGCCATAATATATAACAAGTGAGCTAAGCGATCTTTAACTTGGTAATTTTGCATAAAGGGAGCTTCTCTATTGGAGGTAAGACAATTTGTAGTCATGAGCACCGATTGAGGATTGAAAGTGATGGATTGGAGACTATAATTACCTCATCTTCTTTGTTCTTTGCCTTAATCTTTGGGGTGAATTGATTGCTTGCTCCAAGAAATCAATATTGGTTGCTTCTTTGGGATCAAAGTCTTGGCTTTAGCGTTCTTTTGTTTGAGACACTCCTCATTAGAGTGGCTATAAATATTGTGATACAGACAACACTTTCGTGGCCCATTGTCTCGAGACTTGGGCTAGTATTACTTGTTGTTTTTTCTTTCTTCTAGCCATTCTTTTCATTCYGAGGATTTGTAAGAGGAAGCAAAAAAATCTTCGAGCATCATTACWYKAACTTTGCCTTAATCTTTGGGGTGAATTGAAATGCTTGCTCCAAGAAATCAATATTAAGAATACCCATTTCCTTTTGAATATTATTAAATAATCTTTCAACAAACTTAACCTTAGGTGTCTCATCTAGATCRCATACTTCCAATTTTAATCTAAAGCTTGTTAAATTCGTCAAGTTACTATCAAATTATATAGTYGTCTCCCTATGATGCAACTATTACAACAAGTATTTTGTATTCCCTATGGTATAGAATGCCCTACATATTATTGCTTTGAATTTTACCACTACGAGATGGAAGGTAACAGGTTGGCATGAAGAGACAAGGTGATTAACATTCGATTGTGATATGACCCTAAGGGGGGCATATATGGGATTAAATGTATAGGTAATAGGGCTCAGCGTAATAAAGGACCCACATGTGCAATGAGTGAGAATGGATATATATAGAGGTTAATATAGTCATTATGGAGACATGAAGATATGATTTGGATAAATGCATATATTGGGGTTATTTGGAGAAGTTTCTCCTATTCTACAAGGAGTTATTATGTAACTCATATCTATTATCTATTTAGGAGTTGTGCTCCACATTCACATCTTATGTACATTTGTATGTACTCTGGTTTATTATTCTATGTTACGGATTTGGTTCATAACATTCCATATATGCCCCCCTTGGGGTCATTTCAGATTGCCATATTTTGTAAGTAACACATCTTGGTTTGTTGAAAAAGGCTCTTTACTTTATATTTTTATGTCCAACTATAAGTTTCATGTTAACTCTAGTTAGGGTTGGTTATTGTAGTTTATAACCTTAGTTAGCTCTAGTTAGGGTAGTCATCGTTGTTTCAATTGTGGACATTGTAAACATAGTGTTAATCTACCATAGGTTGACCTTAGCACATCCACACATGTATTATTGGGCCTCCTTATAATAAGGGCATGAAGACCATCTTTTAATAACATTTTTTGATTTGGTCTTATTTTGGATTGTTTACATTATGGGGGATTTTATGCATGTTTATGTTTGAACAAAGTCTCAACAAGTTAGTTTCATGGATTTTTTTGCAGTTGTTGGTTCATTTACTATTGACCAACTTTTGATAGATGCTTTTGGTGAATTCATGCAAGCGACATCTTTCCCAATAGGAGAATTTATTAGTGTTACTTGGGAATGTGATCCCTAGTGTAGGGGGTGCACCCCCTTCACTCCTTGCACTCTTGGGAAGGGGAAACCTCCTTCAAAATGTTTCCCCATGCTCCCTTTTTGGAGGGACGAGGGGAAATGCAAAGGGAAACCTTTCCCCCCAAAAGGAGAATGCTCCCTTTTTTCGGGGACGCTAGGATTCTCCCCCGCCAAAATATGGTGCTTCCCCTCCGTAATCCCTCATATAGCATGAGGATTATCCCAAGTTGAAGACCTTGCCCAAGCATGTTGCATTTGGAGTATTTTTTGGCTTTAGAGCCAAGGTGTTGGTGCTTTGGTGCATATTTGCTTATGGATTATCACCTTTTGTTGGAGGCATGCATCTTGCACGTGTGGAGTTGATGCCTTCATACTTTGGTTAGCGTAATGCACTCTTGATTAATCCTTGGGAATACCC